>QLOS01000286.1:580-30758 GCA_003313725.1 Russula sp. MG48 | reverse complement strand
TGCTAAATAAGTCATAATAAGTTGTCATAAGTCCAGCTAAGGAAATGTTGGACAATCCTGATGATGTGAGATCACGCACATGTCCATAACTGGCCATAACCAGTTACAACTGGGGTGGACTGGTCTTTGTGTGACGTGTCACCTCACTCTGTTGTGACCTACTTGCCGCCGCATCACACGCTGCCCCTCTCACTCCCAAATGTGAGAAGGGCCTGTTCTGCTTGGCCTGTGTCACCACAACCACCCTGTCACCACCATTACCCCCTCTCGCTCGCAAATGCGAGGTGGGGGTGGTCCTTCTCTCTGTGACAATGCATAGTGGCCACGTCACCACTGCCCCTGTCTCGCTCACAAATGCGAGATGGGTGGCTGGTCCTCTCTCCTGTGACGATTCCTAGCCACCACCACCACCCCCTTCTCGCTCGCAAATGCGAATTGGGGGTTTACTTTACTTGAGACAGCTGCCACCTCACTGCCACCACCACCACCACCTCGCTCACAAGCACGAGATGGGGTTCTGCCTGCGAGTCTGCGACACGACTGCGGCGCCCTCTCATAAGCATTTCCTTTTTTTCTGTCTCTCATTACTGGCTAATGACTTCCCCACAGGTACATGGAGCATGGCCGCCAGGTTCCACTCTTACTTGAGACAGCTGCCATGTCACCACTGCCATCCCTCTATCATCACCACCACCGCCTCCATCGCCCTGTGCAGTGTGGCATACATGGCCTGGTCCATCCACACAGGCATAGCACGCATGCCAAGTCCCATGTCACCACCACCACCGCCCCGTTCCACTGTCGTCACCCATCGTCACAGCCATAGGCCCCCGTCTCCATTACCTCGCGCTCACCTGTGAGTTGGCACACAGGCGCAGCGCGCATGCCAAGGCACGCATCACCACCACTGTTACCACCCATCCAGCCTGCACGTCCATGCACACAGGCTAGTGTGCATGCTGAGGCATGCGTCCACCACCACCATCGCAACCCCGTCAAGCCTGCAAGTCTGCACACGGGCACAGCATGCATGCCGAGGCATGCGTCACCACCCTGATCCCCCTCTTGCTTCATGTTCTTTCATCAGCTACATTACATTAAATAGATTACTGTAGTGTGTAGATTACATTTGTATTAATGAAAATATGATTAATTTCAACTTGTGAGAATGAGAGAACAAATCACAAAGGTGGTGTAGTAAGTGATGAAAGACCAGTCTGAACCGCGTCCGGACCAGTCCTGAGGCCATCAGCAAAAGGTCCGACGTACTTGATGGGTACTTGATGTGACTTGATGCACATCAAGTCCATTTCAAGTCACTTTTGAGTCAAGACAAAATTAAGCCATGTCTTCGGTTTGATTTTGTCTTAACTGCCTCCTTAAGTACCTTAACCCTATCTTGGCCCCATCTTGATATACATTTATTTTTGGCCTGGTCTGGTCCAGTTTTTAGCAGGGCAAATCACACCCAGGACCAGATTATCCGTCCTGTTCTGGGCACACCTGTATTGTGATCAAATGAAACTTTTCATTACTCTATATACAATGTAAGTTACATAGAACTAGCTACAGTAATGGTAACACTGCTGCCCCCTCCACTGCCCCTTCTGCCGCCTCCGCCTCTGCCTCCACTGCCGCCACTGCCTCCACCGCCACCGCCTCCGCTACTGCCTCCGCCGCCGTTGCTGATGCCGCCGCCAGCGGTGCTGGGGCTGCCGCCGTTGCCACTGGCAGTGCTGCCGCCGCTGGTGTTGCTGATGCCGTGGCTTGCTGGTGCAGCCGATGGTGCTGCTGCCGCCGCTGGTGTCGCTGGTGCCGGTTCCGCCATCGTCGCTACCACTTGCTGGTGCAGCCGCCGCCGTGCTGCGTTGATGGTGCCGCCACCGCTGGTGTTGCTGGTGTCGTCGCCACCGCTGGTGTCGGTCCCGTTGCTGTTGCCACTGCCGTGTGCTGCTGGTGTCGCCGTCGCCGGTGCTGGTGCCGCGCCACCGCTGGTGTTGCTGTCGCCGGTGTCACTGGTGCCACACTGCTGGCATCGCCAGTGCTGATGCTACGCCGCCCCTGGTGTCGCCGGTGCCAGTGCTAGAGTCGAGGGCAACGATGTCGCACGGCCTTGGTGGGCACCTCGTGCGTGCCAATGAGGTTGGGCAGTGCGGGATGGGTGACATGCAGGCCGCGAGGAACTGGTCGAAGGACACAGTGGGAAGTGTCCGTGACCAGCGTGAGACACGCTAGAGAGGGCGGCGCGGCGGCGAGCAGGTCGGCATTGAAGGCAGGGGGCGTGAGCGCCGTCAGGACGCGCATCAAGCGCAGCACCAGTGCCAGCACGAGCTGGAAGAATGCGCCGTGCGCGGGCGGTTAGCCGGAGAGCACGAGGGATGATACCAGCGTGGTGAGATGTGGCATGCCTGTGAGCCGTGCGACACATGTGTCTGCATCCGTGGGGAAGAGGTCCAGCGTGTGGTAGGGCACGAGCTGGGCCACGGCGCAGAACCGCCTCGAGACGAGCGCGAGTGCGGGATGGCTGGTGTCGCCGGTGTTGGTACTGGTGCCGTTGCTGGTGCCATCGCCGCCGTGGTGGTGGTGGTGGTGCTGTTGCCGATGTTGCCACCGTCGCTGGTGTTGCCAGTCCCGGTGCTGCTGCTGCCATGGCGCTGGTGTCACCACGGCCATCACTCGTGTCGCCACTGCGCTGGTGTCGCCCCCCCTCGCTGGTATCGCTGGTCTCGGTGCTGCCACCGCCGCACTGCTGCCATTGCTGTTGCACCCACTGCTGGTGGTGGTGCTGGTCTGTGGTATCTCACCACCAGTACCTGCAAAACAGAAAATGTCAGTTGTGAGAATATGTACAACTTACTTTGAATCCCAATGGCAGTAGTGACAAAGCTGCTCGCGCTTGGAGCAGTGGGGGAATGGCGGTGGCGGTACTAAGGACCACGTGAAAGAACATTGACGTGGCACATCAACTGCTCTGCTGGCAGCCAAGCACGTGCAAACAAGCACGTGCAAATAGCTGACAAACAAGGTCCAAATATATTAATAATCAAATTTTAATAGGTTAACATTATTAATTAGTTTTGTAAAAGGATTGGTCTTGTTAAGTAGCAAGAATGCAGAAATTATCCTAAGTCCACAAACTTCCAAGGCCAAATCAAGGCCAAAAATTTTCTTGATTAACTTGGGTGACTTTATGATGACTTGGTCACTGTCAAGTGCGTCAAGTCACCAGGACCTTTCGCTGATGGACCAGTTATGGGAGCAGCCTAGAAAAAACCGGTTGAGACCGGTTACAGGACTGGACTGGACCGCAGATAACTGGTTCTGTGTGGTCCAGTCCGGTCCAAGCAAATTTTCTCAAATTCTTGGACCGGTTCCAGTCCCTGTTATTCCAAAAAAGGAAAAATAACTGGACCGGACTGGACTTTGAAGCACTACCAGTATCAGCATGCCCCACTTCTGGTGCTATCGCACAGACTATCACGTGCACACTCTCACGTGGTGTTGGGCATTACTAGTAGTAGTAGCAATGCTCCCAGTATTCCCACTTGCGTACTGTATGCTGCACTCTCTGCTTCAGCATGAATCACGTGAGCCTTTGTCTGCTTCTCCGCCAGACCCTTTAGGTCAATATATTTGGCGGTGCATGTGCCTCAATATAATCATGTCAAGGCTTTGCCACAGTTAGTCCTCTGACATTTAGGGCACTTTAGAAAACTTTCCCTAGGAATCGCTCTTCGGAGCTGGTCAAGCTTTGTCCAGCCCACTCTCCCTTTTATACTGATCTGAGGATTCTGTTAATCCCCTTTTAGGCTCTTGGATTATCCCACGCTGCTGTCGTGTGTATTTCTCCACGAGCAATGTGGGTTACCATTAATGATGTGTACATCCTTCACTCTTCAATGTCGCATCTTTGTTACTGTCAATGAACTTCCAAGTCCACTTCTGTTGGAGTTGGGTCTCCTTGTTTTCACCCACTCTGACCACTCTTGGGATCTACTGGTGTCCCTTGGTTGTTGGGTCCATCACCAGAGATTGCAATGTGCGCAAATTCTGCCTCTGGTGGAATTCTTGCGCTTTCCTCATCTTCTCCCTCTGAAAGACTGAATCTGAGAAGGGGTCAGCTAAGCATCTGTAATTGGGACGTTTTCCCTTAGTCTTGCGATGCGAAGGTTCCTTTGAACCTATTTCTTCTTCCACTGGCAATTATCCATATTTCCTCTTTTAGAGCATCATCCAGAGCCTCTCCTATACTTCGTGGGGCACTCTGTGTGTCTGTAGGTACAACAGTTGATATCCTGCTTTTTGTTTTTGCAGTCTCATCTGTGTCCTTCGGTGTACGTGTGTGCTTCCCATTCATGTGTAAGTGGTCTGAGTTGCGCATGCTCCCCTCCACCTCCCCTTCATGCATAACTTAGGATGTTACAGCAATCTCTTCTGGTGGGGTATAGTCTGGAGAACAAGGGAATTGAAAATTCCTGGAAGTAAATACTTTGGCGCGTAAACATGCTCAGGACTTTGGCAACATTTTCCATTGCGCAGTCTGCCCTAGTACATCACCTATATAGGTATGATGTATTCTCCTAAGTAGATTTCTCACTCCACCATCTTTTTATATGATGTGGAATCATCTAACACTGTCTGAGTTTGTGAATTATTTCACAGACATGCCACACACTATGTGGCGCGTTCACTTGGAAGTTATGTGTCAATGTCAAGCTCCCCTTCAAGCTCAGGGGTGATACTGCCACGCTGCCAGTCAAGTCATCTTAGACTCGGCGAATCCAAAGTTTGCAGTGAATTCTATGCTGGTGGGTGTATTGCATTCACACCATAACCTCGTTTTTTATTGAGGAATAGGGCATGTACGTTGCACTCTCTTACATTGATCCGTTGCCCATCGCACCATGTGCAAAGGCTCATGATCGCTCCGTATGCTACATTCCATGCAACTGGAGGTATGCATAAGAATCTTCTAATATCGACATGCACTGATGTGTCCATTCTAATTGACAATAGATATGTCTTAAATTGTTCTCCATCATTTTATGGAGTCACCTTCACACTTCCTCAAAGATCCACATCATATATGATCATTGAACACTGTCATCCCTGTGACGTCAACATGGAGTGTTAAAGTTCTTTTGGCCATTATGCTCAATATAACTTCTGCAGGTTACAATATTTAACATGTCCACAGCGTAAATGTCATGTCACTTAGCCCTAAGCGCCTTCTGCGCTGGCAAACATGCTAGGACTTAAGCTTCTTTGTTTGGCATAATATACACCTGCTTTTATCACTTTGCCTTCATGCCAGAGGCTATGCACTCTTTGCAGGGTTGAACAAGTGTGAGTGTGTCCTCTGATAATGCACACAGTCATCTTTGCATCACAGATTTCCCAATCTAAATCAGATTATCACTGTCTGTGAGGATGTTCCTCGGAGTACATCACTTCTGATTAAGCTGGGTAGTCCAGGTTCATAGCTAACTTGTGAACATGTAGTCCAATGTCTCAACCCTTTACGTTGACAATTGTTATATAACTTTCAGCAGTGACTGATTCACTGATAGTGATGTGCCGGCCCAGCTCGGCCCAAGAACCCCGGCTCTGGCCCAGCTTGAGGGGGCCAAAGCTTTCAAAAAGGCTGGGCTGAGACGGAGACCCCAGGGACAGCCAGCCCCAGCTCGGCTCAGCTAGAGCTGCGGCCTTGTAGCACGCTGATGGCAGGCAGACTTCTCCAACATGAAGACCCACCAGGGTGCTGAAAATGAGCAACTAGGACCCTTTGATGGAGTGAGGGCAACCAGATTGCGTCATGAGGTGCATCAGCGTGATGAATGGGACAAGGTCAATGTGTCCTCCCACCTACCCACTGTTGCTGCGTCGCAAGTTGCCCAACTTGCAACCCAACACCCCCCTTTGGGCCCTTTTGCCCATGCTCTTAGTTTCTCAGTTCTCACTGACCCTCCTCACACAGATGCGCAACTGCTCGCACCTTGCACCTGAGTTGTAATGCAACTCCAAACTGGACCGAACATGCCCAGCAGCTGGTGTATCACCAGCAGCTGTGACATCGTGCAGATTCACGCTTTTGCACCCCATGCTCTCACTGACCCTCCTTGCACAGTGTGACACAGACGCGTGTTGCGCAAGCACCCCTGGAGGACGGTCTGAGGACCTTGGTGGAATTGGGCGGATTGCTGGATGCATGCTGACATTGAGACTCGAGACGCTGTGGAAGAAGGCCATCTGAAGGTAGACGTGACCAGGTGGAACACAGAGAAGGAGTGGGCAACTCAGGGTGAGTGAGGACTCTGAGGAGGCACTGCGCAAGGCCAAGGATGACGCTATGCGCTGTACACAGGTGTGTGCTTCAGGCCTCCCCTCCTCACACAGATGTGCAACCCCTCACTGCTCTCACAGGCACGGCGAGGCACTCCACCTCTCCCTGGGAAGCACATGTCATATGCCTTCCTCTTGAGCTCCCTTGGAGGACCTCGGCAGATCGCCAAATGCATGCTGACATCGAGACTTGAGATGTTGTGGAAGAAGGCCATCTGAAGGTGGACATGACCAGGTGGAATGCAGAGAAGGAGCAGGTGAGCCAGGAGTGAGGACTCTGAGGAGGCACTGCCACCACTGCGCAAGGCCAAGGACGACGCTATGTGCTGTACACAGGTGCGTGCTTCGGGCCTCTCGGGAGTCTGAGTCTCGGGGATGGCTCAACAGACATGCATGGTGAGCGTATCGCCGCACTGTCACATAGGCCGCTGATCTCATATTTGTCTGCTGCTAGCCTTGCCTCAGCCAGAGTGTCCAGGGCTCCGCCACTGCCATTGGGCTGGCCCTGTGAACAATGCATAGGAAAGAAGACGTTATGTCGGTCCGCATGCTGCTAAATATAGGCCCTTCGGTGGAGTGACCATGTGCAGTGCCAGCTGCTGGCAGCATCATTGTCATGGTCCCTGCAGCCCCTACTGGAGCTGCAGGATGTGGGATTTCTGGTGGGAGAGCTTTGTGTGAACACGGCGTGATCAGCAGCATGGACCCCACAATACATAGTTTGAGATGTGGCAGATGGCTGAGTGAGGCAGTACTACACAGACTAATGCAGTAGTTATATACTGGGTGTGTGTGTCTAATCAAGCATTTTCTGAATGAGACAAAGTTAAGGGTATGGAAGTCCGGACGTAGCTAAGGTCAGCTAATCAGTCCATGTCAGTGTCCATCCCCAGATTCCCTGCTGGCTCCTCATCCTCATTGTCTATCAACAAGACATCCCAGCCCTTCTCGCCCGCTTCAGAACCCTCGCCATTATCATTGCCATCATTGTCACCATTGTCACCGACCTCTGCTTCAAGGATTGATGATGGTGCTGGTGCCCGGACAAGTAAATCATGTTGGATAGCACACTTAACACATTGTAAAGCTTCAACGATATCCCCTTTGAGTCGGTTTCGTCATTTGCTAATAGTAATCCCCCCTTGCGAGAAAGCACGCTCACTTGAAACAGAGGATGACATGACGAATAAATAGTCATGAGCCAATGATGCCCAAGCAGGGTGATAATGCGTGAAATTAACCTGCAGAGTTATACAAGTCAGTTGTTGGGATATTAGGTTTCGAATCAAATACTCACCCCCCACCATTTAACTGAGGACCATCCATCTGGCACTTGCTCAAGAACATCCATGTATTCTCAGAAGGACTGCAACCATGGCTGGTTAGGATCCTCTGGAATGTTGGGGCCTGCATTGGTGGCAGCAGCATCATCTTCGTCATCACTGACTTCATGAAGCAGTGCGCACAGCCCTTTTTTCGATTGCTTGGACTCTGTAGAGTCTTGTATATCTAGGTCCTTACTGAATTGTAAAAACCATTCCTTAAACTAAGTAATGCCAGTCAGTACATGAAGGAATTTCAGGAAAGCGTCCTCGTACCACTTCTTTGACACATTTCATGACTTCACCCTGGAGATCAATTGACCAATGCTTTTTGAAATACACCATCTTCTCCTTTGGATCAAGGACTAGTAGTTACATTAGCAACAATATTAATAGGAAAAGTGAACACATACTCATCGCCATGATGTATGCCAGAGATTCTGTTGTTTTCTCATAATATTCATCAATCTTCGCACATGCAGCTTCAAGGGTAGGGGTGAATTGTTCATACTTCAAATGTTCAGCATGAGACGACCATGCCTTGTGAAGGGCTTCAAGAGCAGGTATGGCATAGTGGAGTGTTGGTGTTTGATCAGATGAAAAGGCATGCTGCGCATTGTTGGCATGCTAGCAAGGTGTCAGCTATTTGAACCACAGATATACATGATAAACACACCATTAGTAAACCCAAGAACATGTTAATGCGTTGCCATTCATTATTGTCAAGTTTGAGTGCACGTATTTTGTCACATTTTACACTGTCGCTCTCTTCCCAGCATAGTTCATCGACAAAGACATCAACAAGCTGTGAAAAAGATGAGTATTAATGGAGAAGAGGCCTGGGATCCAGCGTACTTACTGCCTTGTTTCATTTGGCCCTGTCAAGCATCAGGTATGTTGAGGACCATCGTACTTTCATGTCAAGGACTAGCTGGACTGGTCTTGCGATACCTGCCTTGGCCTGAACCATTTTCCACATTTCTTTTCATTTTGAAGATGATCATTCCTGAAAGATGGTCAGCATGTAAGCCACATCAACGCTGACAACAATACACCATACGAACCTTAACTGTGATTGCCCTGACTAACCCCACCTCATCGCGTGTTGTCGGGACGTGGCCTTCAGGATTCTGGGGATCAAAATGTGGTGCCTTGCTATAAGTTGATATGAGAACTTGCATCACCAAGTTGATGACATGGGCAAGACAGCTGCATAAAGCTGTAATCAGTGAGGATGATCAATGAAAAAATTTCAAAGGCTCACTTGATTTTCATTCTACACCAATTATATGTCTCTCCAGTTTCAGCCTTCAACCGTATAGCCACTTCCTGCATCATTGTTGAATTATTGGATGTGTTATCGCATGTTATGTGTCCAACCTGCACTGTATTAGCAAATAGAAAGTCATATATAGCACAAAGCAGCCTACCTTTAGGGAGTGACACGGGTAACCCCTGGGTGAGATATCTCTCACCCGCACCCACACCTGTCAATACTGCACCCGTATGGTTTCAGGTGCAGTTTACCTGAAAATTTTCATGGTTTTTTAAAAAACCGCAGTTTTACTGTGGTTTGGTACAGTTTTTTTTCAAAACCACAGGTGGATTAAAACAATATTATTAAAAAACATGCCATAAGGGCATGCGAAGGGATACTACATAATAATAATATACAATGTCCCCAACCGCAAGCGTGCGACGTCCTTGTATGACATCCTACCTTCCACGTCTCGTCCCTTGTCACAGTTTCGGTCTCGCTCATGGACTTGGCGATGTGCGTGCGCATGTGGTTGATGTGTAGGCATGCAGGCACTCGATGTGCGGGTGGGCATGCAGGCGGGCGGGGATCTGCATGTGGACATGCAGGTGGATGGTGATCTGTGTGCGGGCAATCTGCATGCGTGTGGGCATGCGCACGGGCATGTGTGTGGGTGTGCGCGCGGTCATGGGTTGCGGGCGTGTGAGTGATCTGCAATTTGAGGCAGCGTGGTGGCATGCAGCATGGTGCAGCCCCTCCAACTCGCAGTTGAAGCGAGGGAGGGGGCTGTGTGAGTGATCTTGGTGATGTGTGTAAGTGTGAGCGATGTGCAGGTGCGTGAGATGTGCATGCGTGTGGGTGATGTGCGAGAACATGGGCGATGAGGGGGTGCGCAGGCAATGTGCGAGTGCTGGGCGATGTGGGAACAGGCAGGCAAGAACAACCCCCTCTGGCTCGCATTGGACGAGGGAGGGGGAGTGCGTCATCGTTGTCGATGACCTCGTGTTGGACACAAGGAGGGGGCTGTCATCATCAAAGAGCTTGTTAGCAGGGAACAAAAATACAAGGAAAAAAAAACACATATCTTGTGGGCAAGAGGCTTTCCTAGCCGCTCGAGCCCAATGTTCAAATCGGTCTCAACTCTTGCATTTGCGGCGAGGGTGGGGGTTGGAGAAATGAAAAAAAAGACAGAAACTCCCTCTGTCTCGCATTTGGAGCAAGGGAGGGAGGTGGGGGTTTGAAAATGACTTGCTCATGCTTTGAGGTGAGGGTTGGCGGTGTCAGACAAAAACCCCCCTCCGTCTCACGTTTGGAGCGAGGGAGTGTGGCCATTGGAAAACATCCCTAACTTGTATTTGAGGCGACTCAGGCGAAGGTGTCAAGACTCAAGACAATATAAAAAAACCGTAAAACCATGGGTGAGGGTGTGGTAGTGGCTCGGGTGTGAAAATTTCACACTGCACCCATACCCATGACTACCATGACCGGAAAACCACGGTGTCACCAATACCCGTGTCATTCCTTACCTACCTTGTCCTCAATGCCAACCCGTTTGATAATCTTGAAGAGGGCTTGACCTAGCCGCTCACTGTTGTGCACATTGTTAAGCCATGTGAAGCCAAGGATGCCACTCTTGATCTCCCACTGGGCAGGCATTGCCTCCTCGATCCAATGGCCAGTTACCATGAAGTAGCCATTGGTGTTGCTAGCTTGCCATGCATCACATGTCATATTAACTTTTCCAATGACTCTTGGACCCTAGACAAAAGAGTGAGAACGTGAAACAAACCCCCCAAAAGGTTCTTACATTGAGTTGCACCCTCAACGTCGTAAGATAAGTCTTGAACTTTTGCATGATTGCAGTCCACGCTCCCTTTCGACCTGGGATCTTCACGCCATTCTTTGCACGTCCAGCAAGATCGATCATCTGCTTAAACTTGGGGTGTTCAAGCACCTGTATTGGCTACAGACAAATGTTGTTAGATGGGGTAACACCTCTGGCAAATAAGCATGTACCTGATTAGACAAAATCAGCCATTCAATTGCTGCTTCACGAAAAGCATTGTCAGTGTAGGGGATGACATGCTCTGAGGTTTTCATTTCCTTGAGGTCACAATCCAGTGTTCAAGTTGCAGCTTCAGCAGCTGCCTTGCGCTTTTTGACATCACCTGGCAATTTTGATTTGTACTTGATGCTCTCAGCCCATTTGTGATATCTCCCCTAAATGGAATATCAAGACAAGATGCAGAAACATTTGGTAATAGACTCACTGAATGGGCTGCTTCCAGGTGGCGCCTTAGTGTGGAGACTTTGTCAATGAGACTCTTTTTGTTTCTATAAAGATGTGATTCATTAAAGGAACATGAGAAGGAGATGCTAGACGTACAGGCAGAGTTTGCAAGTGGAATATTTTTTTGTCTTTCTGTTGATGTCCTTCCAAATGGCCAGGTGAAAGAATTGGTTGATATCCTGTCGTTTATCTTCTTGTGTCAGCGTGTCATCACTGACTGGCTGGACAACCACATCCATAAGAAATCCATCACTGTCAATATCTGCTGGATTTCCTAGTGATGCATGCATGTTCTTGCCTGCAACAGTATTCAGAAATGAACAAAGACTTTTTTTCCGAATGTACGCATGCTTAGCAGGCCCCCGGTCCGCATTGTCCCCACAAACAGCATCCTCATCACTGGTAATGATAGTTACGATACGCTTGGTCTGTAAAGCACTTGCAGTGCTGGGCATGATGCGTTGCTTTTTGCCTGCGACAAGAGGGGTTGGTGGGGGGTTTGAGATGAACAAGCAAAGACATACAAGGTTTAGGCTGCTCATCAACACCCCTGTCATCAGATCTATCACGCTCACCGTCAGTGCTGGGCATGATGCATTGCTTTTTGCCTGCAACATGAGGTGTTACGGTTTGCGGCCCAAAGTGGTCGGTCTTAGTTTACCGCTTCTAGTACCGGTGTCACATGATCTTACATCATGTGACGCGACTCATCATGTGACGGACTCGCGCTTTATAAGCGCTGACTGATACGCTGACTGACGCGTTACCAATGCTGACTGAGGCATTGGTAACTAGCTTACTATACTGATCACCAATCCCCTATGGATTGGTGATGCAATTCGTGATGCGATTAGTGATGTGCTGAGTGGTGCGCTTCATCAGCGGCCACTTCCCCTGTATAAATAGCGTAGGAGTTGAGCACTGGAAGCCCCAGTCTCAACTTAGTCTCCAAATACGAGCTTTGTTGAATCGCAGACAACCTTGTGTGATATCCTCTTTCGTCTCTATCACCGCTCCGCCTTAATAAGGCATATCGAAGCTCGGCAAGGCGTGCTATAACGCTTGCGATCACACAGACTTAGGAGAGGACGCGTCGGCTTATCTAAGCGGCTCCTTCCTATTATAGAAGTAGTTCACACAGTCACGTGAACTACCAGAACTTGGCATAGCGTCCAAACCGAAGACTTAAGGTCGACCTACCGGAACCAAGTGCTCGGGCATCTCGGCCTTAGCTAAGCGTTCACGTGCTTCGAGTCACGACCCCTCGGGTACCTCGGAGCTTCCCACGATCACGTGCTCACTTCGAGCCATGGCCCCTCGTAGCCGTGACATGAGGGGTTAGTTGGGGGTTTGAGATGAATGAGCGAAGACATACAAGGTTTGGGCTGCTCATCAACACCCCCATCTGGCCCATTATCAGTTCCATCATGCTCACCATCAGCATCAGCACAGGTGAACAGGTCACGGTTATGCTTCGGCTCAGTGGGACTTGCAACATCAGGACCCGATGGTTTCAGTAGGGATCCAGCTTCTTGAGCCTGGCACATACGAAACTCCTGCACTGCTTTGCATTGGAAAGTGAGCTCAGGCCATGCTGCATTATTGCTGTTGGTTAACTTTGAGGTCAGGGCGATGTGGTGTGATGGTCACACCTGGCTAGTTAGGTCTGCTTCTGATCCACTAAAGACATATCAGTCATGGTATGAAATGATGGTTTAAGCCAGCCACGCACCAAATATGTCTGAGCTCTGTGATAAGACACTGGAGTTTGATCTCAACAAGATCCAGGGGGAAATGGTTGCTCCAGTCTATTTTAGCTAGATATGAGCAAACACAACCAATCCCATATTTTCCTCTGCTGATGTATTGGAGACGGCCACCAGAATCCTGACAATCTTCTCTGAACATAGTGTCAAACCGCATGTTAAATGTCTCAAATGCTGTTTTGCAATCATCTAGTTTCAATACGTTCCAAATTTTGTCATCCTTTGTGCCTTGTGGGTCCAACTGTGGCAAGACATTTGAAAGCGTGGTAATATCCTTGATGAGGAGTTTGATCCCTGTGATAGTGGGCATTTCAAGGGGAGCAAAAAACAGAAAAAGGGGGTGAAGATGCATGGCAACTGCTGACCATTATAAACACAGTGGATTGATGATCTTCTCAAGAACTGATTCCATTTTGCTAGGGGGCATAGAGTGCAGATCATAAGCCTTGGCACAGGCAGTGACACTCACTTCTGGCATCTCACCATGCCACCCCACGTGTGCTGTTCTCTGAGTGATTTGGAAAGCAAGAAATTTTGAAAAGACGATTGATAATTGTTACGGCTCGAGGGGCCGTGAGCACGACTTGTGCAACTAGGCGTGTGGCAAGAGTGAACACGTGCGAGGGCAGCGAGCACGTGGTCCTAAACGAGACACTTCTGGTGGTCTCGATGACGCTAGAGCGAAGCAGACTCTTCGGAGTAGAACGACTAAGTCACGGGCGCTTGTGACTTCAAGGTTCAAAGCTAAGTCGTTGCAGCCGACTTAGAGAGGCGTGAGAGCGAAGCAAGATAGTGCTGAGCGAGCACTATGACGAATACTGAGGCAGAAAAGGGGCAGTGGGAGCGTCTTGAAGCGGCAAGCTCAAGAGTCGAAGCAAGGTCAGGTCTCGATTAAGAAACTAAGTCAAGCTTAAGGCTTGACTGGCATAAAGGAGGCTCCTTATATAGGGAGCTACAGGGGAACACGTGCTAACTACTACCTGAGTCATAACGGGGGTAGTGAGTCAGTCCAAGATCCGGAACTAAGTATAGTAGTGAAGCGGTGGCCACACCGCTCCACATGAGTCACGCACGCTCCACCGGCGTCATATCGTACAGTAAGCAGCGCGGAGTCAGTCCGAGTCACATACGGAGGAAGGGTAAGCATAGGGACGTAATCACGAGGAAACGGTCTGCAGTCCGCAAGGGGGATCGTAACAGTACGCCCTCCCCTAAGGAACAGCTGCCACGCTGTTAGTCGGAGGTGGCGGGCTCACCGGACAGGGCGCGGCCCGCGTCGTTGGCGTCGGGGGAAGATTCAGGCGGGCAGGGGCGCTTGCGGCGCAGCATGTGAACGACGCGCTCTCGGACGGGGAGGGGGCGCTCGTGCATGAAGTGGACGTGCGGCGGGACGTGGACGGGGAGCTGGGCGATGAGATCAGTCTCGTGGGTGGCGGGGCGAGCCCGCAGCCAATAAGACATGGAGGGGAGGATGGGGCGCGCGAGGATCTGGTCCAGTTTGGGTCTGATGCGCGAGTTGACTGCTGCATCGTGGAGACGCACTTCGACCATGCGCAGCTGGTCTCTAATGGCGTGGCGGCAACGTACTAGGTCAGCGTCCCGATCCAGCTGGAGGGCGGTGTAGTCGGCGCGGCTCTGAGGGGTGCCCAAGAGGTGGTGGTACTCATGCTCGACTTGGGTGTGGAGCTTCTGCACGAGGTGGCGGTAGCGGTGGACTTCTGCGACGACGCCGGCATCGCCGAGGCCCTCAACGAGGCGGTCTACGTGGTGGCGATACTGGTGGTCACCCTCCAGCGCGGTCACGTCCCAGTCGTCTATGTTGGCGAGGTGAGCATCGGGGCGGGCTTTAGCATGGAGGGGCTCAGCGTAAATGGGGGACGTCGTTGTCAGACGTCCCAGAATGAGTGGCTCGGCGAGGCGGGTGAAGTGGGCGTAGAAGGTGGCGGGGACTAGTCTGTTGTTGTGATCGGGGACAAGGATATTGTCCCGCTCACCTGGATTGTCGACAAGTCGATGCCATCGCAGGAGATAACCATCGTAGCCGAGCGCGTTGCTCGACTGACCATGGCCTGGACTTCCGCCGCTGTCGCTGTGGGCGCGTGGAACTGCTGGGGTGGCGGCGATTCTTCCTTGACTGGCGGGGGTGGCGGCGACGTTTGCGTAGCTGCGTCGGTTAGAATACGAGGGGGCAGGGACATCTGCCGGCGGCAGAAAGTGGACGGCGCAGGCAAGGTCGTTGTCGGCAGATGGAAGTACGGAAAAGACAGTGGCTCCGACGGGCGGCGCGCCCCTGAAGCGGGAGTCTGCTGGCGCTGGCGTATGAAGTCCAGCCTGGGGGAGCTGAGCGGCAGGTACTGAGGGGTCGGCAGGCGCTGAGGGGAGGCTCGAGACGGGGGAGGCGCTCCAGGTAGCATGGCCGTCGTCGATCTGGACTGGGGCGTTGCAGACTCCGCAGAAGTTGTCCGCGCTGAGTGGGTGGTCTGAGAGGTCTGGAGCGGAGTGGAGGCTGGGGGCGGATGTGCTGCCACGAGCAGGAGAATCTCATCCAGAATCTGGTCCACTGGCCCCATTGCTGTCGCTGTCGTCGCTGGAGCTGCTGTCGCTGATGGTGAATATGCGGGCAGCGAAGGGCGTTGCTGGGCGGCGCTGCGAGTGGTCATCCTCGGACCCGGGCTCCGTCGTGGACGGCGACGCTGGGGTGGCGATATTGATGACTTGGAGAGGGGACTGTTGGTCTTTCGGCGAGCCATCAGCGGACATGAGCGACGAGTAGGTAGGCGGGGGCGAGCTGGGAGTGGTGAGGGCAAGAGAGGGGGATGGGGCTTTGAGAGCGGTTAGGGCATGTCTTATATAGGCCTTTCTTATCGCGGCGGGGTTATCTCGGTGGAACTGGCGGACTAGGTTCATGGAGTGCTTCAGGTTCGCCCGAGGTTCCCACGTGTCTTCTGCTGTGGAGTACCCTTTCCATCTGACTCAGTACTGCGGCTGTTTTGTTCTTCCAAATCGGCGGTATTTTAGAACGGCCTCGACTTCGTACTCTGCTTCTCCCTCTATGACGTCAGGAGGCGGTTCTGTGAAGTTGGGGCCGTGCTCGTTGGTTTCTATATACGGGGTGAGGAGGCTGGCGTGGAAGACGTCATGGACGCGGCGTAGCTTCCACTGTGGGGGGATGGCGAGCTGATACACTACTGGGGAGAGGACTCTGGTGATAGCGAAGGGACCGTAGCGCCGTTGAGCGAGTTTTGCGCTTGGTTGGGTGATGTGGATATTCTTCCCTTCGAGCCAGACCTTTTGTCCTTGGGCGAATGGCTTAAATCGCGCTCCCTTTCTGGAGCTGATAAGGGTCTGGGCGTTGGTGATGGCGGTCTGTGCAGATTGCCGTCCTTCCTGGATGCGGTCTAGGCGTTCTTGGAGCGTCGGCATTTTCTCGGATCTTTGTGGCTGATGAGCACGTGGTACATGGCCCATGAGGAGCTGGAACGGCGCTTGCTTGGTGGTGCTGCTGGGCCAGGTGTTGTGGACGTATTGGGCCATAGGTAGGAGCGAGGCCCAGTTGTTCTGCTGGTGGTTAACATAGATGCGGAGGTACTGTTCTAGCCACTGGTTGGTGCGCTCGGACTGGCCGTCTGTCTGGGGGTGGTAGGCCGTGCTGATGTTCTGTTCTATGCCGAGGGCCTTGCAGAGTTCTCTGGGAAAATGCGAGGCAAAATGTGCTCCTCTGTCGCTGATGATCCTCCGGGGGATGCCGTAGTGGGGGAAGATGTGCTTGGCATAGAGCATTGCGATTTCTGGTGCCGTCATGGATTCTTTGCAGGGGATGAAGATGGCGGCTTTCGAACAGTCATGGTCTGTTACTGTGAGGATTGAGTCAAAGCCATCTGACGGGGGCAGCTTGACGATGAGGTCGAGGGCGACTGTCTCGAATGGCAGGGCAGCTGGGTTGGTTGTGATGGGCATGAGGGGTGGTGTTGGCTTTGTGGTGTTGGCTTTGGTGGCTTGACAGGTGGCGCACCCTTTTACATAGGCGAGAACCGTTTGTTTCATGTTGGGCCACCAGTAATCCTTGGCGATGAGAAGGCATGTTTTGAGGATGCCCGGGTGTCCGGCCATTGCTGAGTCATGGTAGAGGGAAATTACCCCCCTCCTAAGGTCGTTGTCTGCCACGACAACCAGGCGGTCGGCGTGCCACCACCCTCCTCCGGGGCGGCGTTCCAGGGGGTAGGTGGAGGCCCATGTGGCGAGCGTGGATTGGTGGTCTTTTTGGGTCATCAGGGTACGATCTTCCAGGTCTACTGCGGTTGCAGCATTAGTAAAAAGGTGCGGGGGTAGGGCAATGATATCTTCGTTGTCACCTCCTGCGCTGTCGAAGTCTGGGCGGCGGGAGAGGGCGTCAGCTTTGTTGGTTGCCCCTGGGCGGTGGATTAGGGTGATGTCATAGTCCCCTAGCGTGAGGATGTAGCGGGCGATTCTCCGGTTGATTTTCTGGGGGGATCTGTAGTACTGGAGGTTCTTGTGGTCTGTAATGACGAGGACCTGGTGTTGCGCGCCCATGAGGAGATGGCGCCAGTGCTCTAGTCCTCGAATAATGGCGAGGAACTCTCTGTCCCAGATGGGGTAATTGCGCTCGGTCGCCGTGAATGTCTTGGAGTCGTATCCTACTGGTCTGCGCCGTCCCTGAGGGTCGTATTGGTATAGGATGGCTCCCGTGGCATTTTGGGAGGCGTCCACTTTGAGTTCGTATGGTCGTGCTGGGCTTGGTTGCCAAAGAATGGGGTCACTGGTGACGATGTGGATGAGCTTGTCTACGGCAGCTGAGCATTCGTCCGTCCAGATGAAGGGGGTCCCTTTTTTCAGTAGGCTGGTGAGTGGGCGGGCGATTTCTGCGAAGCCTGGGATGAAGGGGCGCTGATACCCTAGCACCCCTAGGGTGGATCGCAGTTGCTTGATGCTGGTGAGGGTGCGGGGCCACTCCTTGATTCCCTTCAGTTTGCTGGACTCAATGCGTAGCGATTCTCCGTCAATTACGAGCCCCAGGTATTCGACCTGTCGTTGTTCGAAGAGGCATTTCTGTGGTTTAAGGAAGAACGATCCCTCTTCTAGGACATCTAGAAGTTCATGGATGATTTGTCGGTGCAGGGCATGGTCTAGGGGTGTGGCGATGAGGATGTCATCCATATAGACGAAGATCATCCTTGGGTACTTGAGCTTTAGTGGGCGGAGTAGCCTGTCCATGACCCGCTGGAATGTGCTCAGGGCGTTGCACTGTCCAAAGAGCATAACGCAGGGCTCAAAGAGCCCTTGCGGCATTTTGAAGGCCGCCTTCCACTGATCTCCTTCCCTGATGCGTACGTTGTGGTATCCCCAACGGATGTCGAACTTTGTGAAAAGGGCGCGTCCTTCCAGATCTCTAGTGAGGATGTTAATATCAGGCAGGGGGTACACATCTTGGATTGTCCAGCTATTTAACGTGCGGTAGTCCTGGACCGGGCGGAGGGATCCATCCTTCTTTTTGATGAAGAAGAACGGCGCGGCGTATGGGGATTTCGATAGCTGGATGTACTCTTTGTCGAGTTGCTCTTTAATCCAGGCGTCGGCGGCTATCAGTTCCTTAGGATTGAGGGGGTAGACTTTGCAGTCTAAGGTTGCTGGGGCGTCTGGTTTGAGGTTGATCGCATGATCGTCCTCTCGACTTGGGGGGAAGCGTTGTGCTTCCTTTTCTGAGAAGACTCTCCAATGTCGCACATACTCTCTTGGGACATCAGTGGCTGTGGGCGCCTTTCGTTCTTGATGCGCCTGTATCGCCCATTCCTGGGTGATGTTAGTTCGGTTAATTTGGAGGATGAGACTGTCTCCCTCCTCCCAGCCCATAGCGTCTAGTGCGTGTCCTAGCATCTGGGCATAGCGCAGTAGGGTTTTAGGCTGTTCCGGGGCCTTTCTTCCAGTTGTTGTTAGCGAGATTGGTCCTCCCTGGATGGTGCAGGTTGTCCAATCGATGGCGGGGTTGAATTTGTGCAGCCAGGGGAACCCCAGGATGGTTCGGTCTCGTCCCAGGTTGGCCCAGTAAAAGCGCTGGACATGCTCTTTGTTTCCTTGTTTGATGAGGAGATCGCAATAGGTGGTTATCCTTCCGCTGCGATTTTCCGATCCATCCACATTATACAGAAGGCGTGGTTGAGGGAGGAGGCGTGGGGTGAGGCGAAGTCGTTTGGCGGTTTTCTGGTCGATGAAGTTGTCTGTGGCACCGCTGTCCACTAGTGCTTTTTCCGCAGCCTTCCCATGTATGTTTGAAAAAGTAAAATTGGCATTGACACTATTTCGATTCGAGACATACATGGTACAGATTCACGAAGCTTGATCCCAGGCTGATA
This sequence comes from Russula sp. MG48, assembly GCA_003313725.1. Taxonomy (NCBI): domain Eukaryota; kingdom Fungi; phylum Basidiomycota; class Agaricomycetes; order Russulales; family Russulaceae; genus Russula; species Russula sp. MG48. Next base: position 11,412 of record QLOS01000286.1, on the reverse strand, counting down.
GATCAAGCTGCTTTAAAAATCCAGATCTTCTTCTATGATCTGATCAAACATGGCGGTGCGCTCTGTGGCATTCATGGAACGTAGCTGGGAGATGAGATCAGACTGTGACGTCTGACTGGCACTATCTTCTGGTGCGATACTGGGGGCGGCTTCTGTCTCTGTCACCCTTGCTTTGGGCGGTGGCGGCCCTCGTCGCCCTGGCTTTCTACTGCACTGGTACGCTCAGTGGCCTACTTCCTTGCAGTAGAAGCATTTTCGCTCGTCCATGAGCTTCTTTTTCTCTGCAACGGTTAGCGGTCCTCCTAACCGATTGGTGTCAACTTCCATGGGGACGGGGATATTGTTTCGGTTGGGCCGGGCTGGTGGAGTGGGTCTGGGGACGAAGCGGGGGCGTGGTACGAAGCGTGGGGGGTTGGGGTTTGGTCCCAGCATTGCTGTTTTCCGGGCCGTCCTCTGGATCTCCTTACGTGCTGCTTCCTTCCATCCCTCTATTGTTGTGGGGACCGTGTCCCTGTCGAGGATTTTGAGCGCTATTCCTCGGCGTAGCCCCTTAGTGAAGAGGTCTAGTGTTCCTCGTTCATTTGGGGACCATCCTGACGCTAGGACGTAGTGGTCGAAGCTGGCAATGTAGCCATCAATGTCATCCCCTTGCATGCGCAGCTCCGTGAGTTTTCTGTAGGCTTCTTGTTCTTTGGCAGTGTCGGTGAATGCCCTTTTGAAGCTATCTTCGAACTCTGTCCATAGGATTTCGTCCATGCGTGCGATGGGGTTGATCTGTCTGGCGACTTTGTTGTTGAGGGCCTTCATCTGGGCGTCGCCCCAGTCATCGACCTTTGGTCCTCTGATGAGGGATATGGCGAGGGCCACACGGTTATAGGGGATAGTGACATTTTCTGAGGTGCTGTGAAGGATCCTATAGATGTTGAACTCCCTGAGGAAGTTGTCGCTTTTGCTTCGATCGCCTTCAAAGGTAGTGGGCTTGTTTCCGGTTGCTCCATTATCGTTTCTTGGTGGGGCAACTGCGGCCATTGCTGGGGCTGCTGGGGGTGCTGGTGGCTGTGGTTGTTGGAGGATTGGTGGTGGTGCGGTTGGCTGGGCTGCTGCGTGGGCAATTTGCAGGAGCTGGGGCGTTTCTTGGGTTTCTGGAAGAAGTGGGTGTGCTCCTTGTAGCGTAGCTACGTCTTGGAGCCCTGTGCTGATGAATTCTTCAAGCGGCGAGATGATCTGGGGGACTGGTGTGGGTTCTTCTCCTTCGCTGGCGCTGTGGAAGGCTGAGGAGGCGTGGGCTGGGCTGGCTGGATCTACAGCGATCGGTTCTGGGGATTCTGGTTTGAGCAAGCTGTGTCCTAGCCCAGTCTCGTTGGCGTGTTCTAATTCTAGGACCTCACTTGCGCGTGTCCAGTACTCTCCTCGATCGTAGGTTATAAGGTACCAGTCGTCGTTGAGGTACTCGATGGGTCTTTCTCTGATGCCTAGCGGGGTGAAGAGGTGGACGTGGTAGCACCAGTAGTCGTCTGTGTCGTTTCTTTTCCAGTAGGCTTCTCCCTTGATGTAGTCTGGAAGGTCGTCCTCTCTTCTGAGCGGTACTCTGGTTCTGTATCCTTGAGAGAGCGCGAGTCTGATTTCTTCCAGGGTTGCTTATGAGGGGAGAGGGAAGCCTGCTGTTTCAAAGAAAGCGTTACAGGTGAAGTTCAGTTCTCGCGCGAAGCTTTCTAATTCGCGGATAAGTTGGTCTAGGAGGCGGTGGTGGTGGTTTGGTCCCCTGTCGCAGAGGAGGTAGCAATCGTAGCTATGGCAGAGCGCGTCACCTCTGGCTTGGTCTAGCAGGTGTTGCGTGAATTCTATGGCGTCGCAAAGTGCGTCTGGTGTGATTTCCCTCACTCCGATCAGGCCGTGTCGTCTAGCAGACTCCAGGGCGTCAACGAGAGTTCAAGGATTGTGAGGGCAGCTTCTAGCAGGTTAAACTCTCCTTGCCACTCTTGGTCGATGTGGCAAAAGACGTCTCTTTCGATAACGAGAGAAAGGTGCACTTCTGTGGCTCCTCCTCGGCAGGTATGGTGGCAAACGGCGTTGTGGTTGTAGATGGCGACATCTAGGGAGGATCTCCAACGTTCTATGTGGAGGCGGCGTCTAGCAAGTTCCTGAAGGCGTTCAGCAAAGGCGGCGTCGTCCAGGGCGGTTCCTGTAGACGTGATAGAAGGAAGCTTGACTTATGTTACGGCTCGAGGGGCCGTGAGCACGACTTGTGCAACTAGGCGTGTGGCAAGAGTGAACACGTGCGAGGGCAGCGAGCACGTGGTCCTAAACAAGACACTTCCGGTGGTCTCGATGACGCTAGAGCGAAGCAGACTCTTCGGAGTAGAACGACTAAGTCACAGGCGCTTGTGACTTCAAGGTTCAAAGCTAAGTCGTTGCAGCCGACTTAGAGAGGCGTGAGAGCGAAGCAAGATAGTGCTGAGCGAGCACTATGACGAAGACTGAGGCAGAAAAAGGGGCAGTGGGAGCGTCTTGAAGCGGCAAGCTCAAGAGTCGAAGCAAGGTCAGGTCTCGATTAAGAAACTAAGTCAAGCTTAAGGCTTGACTGGCGTAAAGGAGGCTCCTTATATAGGGAGCTACAGGGGAACACGTGCTAACTACTACCTGAGTCATAACGGGGGTAGTGAGTCAGTCCAAGATCCGGAACTAAGTATAGTAGTGGAGCGGTGGCCACACCGCTCCACACGAGTCACACACGCTCCACCGGCGTCATATCGTACAGTAAGCAGCGCGGAGTCAGTCCGAGTCACGTACGGAGGAAGGGTAAGCATAGGGACGTAATCATGAGGAAATGGTCCGCAGTCCGCAAGGGGGATCGTAACAATTACCAAGTCTAAGTCGAGCAAGACAGTAGAACTTGAGAAGCCTCATCAGGCCCAAGGCCCCAGTGAGCCTTAACAACAGTGCTCCTGTAGTCTACTATAGACCTTCACAGCTGATGTACAGTTTGCAGATGTAAAAACTGCTTAGACTATGGCTTGAGACTGATTTGTTACAATTTCATATCCAACACCCAGTTCACCCTAACCCCAGCATGTGACACACACCTAGCCAAGATTAAGTCACAAGAGCCATAGCTCATATCCAGCCTGACACCAGCAAAAGACATCAGTCCCAGCCCAACCAGTCTGATGTCATGTGACCTATGACATAGAGCATTCCATCATAGGGTTTCTAGAACATTCCAGGTGTCATGGCTATGAGGGGCTGTGGCTCGAAGTGAGCATGTGATTGTGTGAACACTTTGCTAAGGCTGAGATGCCCGAGCACTTGGTTCCAGTAGGTCAACCTTAAGTCTTCGTTTGGATGCTTTGCCAAAGTCTGGTAGTTCATGTGACTGTGTAAACTACTTCTGTAATAGGCAGGTGACACTTATATAAGCTGAAGCATCCTCTCCTAAGTCTGTGTGATCGCAAGCATTATAGCACACCTTGCCAAGCTTTAATATGCCTTATTAAGGCAGAGTGGTGATAGAGAAGAGAAGAGAGATCACACAAGGTTGTTCATGATTCAACTGAGCTCATATTGGAGACTAAGTTGAGACTGGGGCTTCCAGTGCTCAACTCCTATGCTATTTATACAGGGGAAGTGGCCGCTGACAAAGCACACCACTCAGCACATCACTAATTGTCTCACAAATCACATCACCAATCCATAGGGGATTGGTGATCAGTATAGTAAGCTAGTTACCAATGCCTCAGTCAGCATTGGTAACATGTCAGTCAGCATCTCAGTCAGCACTTATAAAGCGCGAGTCTGTCACATGATGAGTCATGTCACATGATGTAAGATCATGTGACACCTAGTACTGGAATAAAAACACTGAGACAGCCCAAGCCAGGCCATCAACTGTAACACCAGGAGATCCCCGGCCAGATGGGATCCATGCCAAGAATAGACCAAGACCTATCTATAGAACAGGAGTCAAGAGGAGTCATACCTGCAGCAGCACAGTGTCACAGCATGACGCACAGGAAGTACAGCCTCTGTGATCCAAGAGCTATTAATAGTGTTGTGACTCACTTAGAACCTTCTACAATATTCCATAAGCATTCCATAGTGACTCACTAGCTGCACATGGACTGCACACAGCTATAGATAGATTGATTCTCAGCTTCAAACCCAGTAGCTAGAGTACTATAAAAGATGTACAGTCTTTGGTGGGAAGTCCCCATCCTAGACTTTGTTGAATATTCCTACAAATACCAGACCAGTTCTAGTTGACATCCCTTCACTCCTGCTCATCCTCTCAGCCTTTGAGGAAGCCTTTGCCATTGTTATTGTCAACTAGTATCACCTCTAGCAATCCAAGTGACAGTCTTGCACTCTGTCAATGAAGTCTCTAAGTCGTCGTTCATTGACTTAGCTCAGTGTGCCTCCTTGTCTCTCATTGGCGCTACCTCCTTCAAGATAGCCTCTGTTGAGTAGCCACTCAACATATAGACGCTCACCACCTAGGGCTGTGCACCGGGCCGTATACTGACGGGTCATACAGTGCCGTGTGACGGTCACGGCACCCATACCGTTGGTTGTTGTTGTTGAGTTTCAACGGCACAGTAGATGGTACGGGGTGACACCATCTTGGACCATATAGACACGGCCATAGAATGGCATGTACAGTGCTGTATGGTACATCTTCATTGTGAGTACTCTGTAAGACTCACTCCTGACTTGCGTGCAAAAGCCACACTTTCTGACACATGCCTTTTCGGTCTCGCCTCACAAGTTTTCACTGTTCCCTGTGTCCTGCATCGCCTAGCTTGTGGCTCTCACTTTCATTGTCTCTCATGTACATAAAATTTCTATGCTTCACTGCCTTGTAATCTGTAATCGTCATCATTCTCCCTATCTCCATTCTTGAGCATCCTGCGTGATACTGGCCTGAGAAAGCCTTCACTCAAGTTCTCTGCGATTCCTAAAGCCTCTGGCGATTTCTAGCTTCTAGCATCAGTGGCCTGCCTGGCTTATCATTTGGGATGTCACAGCCTTCTGGGCCAGTGTTAGGTGTGTAGTACTTTTTGGTGTGGTCATTTTTGATAACTTACTCGCAATGCCTTGAAGATGGCAAGCGCCGTAACCGAGGCCAAAACATGGCTGCATTGATCAAGGCAGAACAGCTGGATGTTGATGGTTAGCCTACCAAGCACCGTAGCTCACAACAAAAGTCCAAGCAAAAGCGCAAGTCCAAGCGCACAAACATCACTGCCAATGATGTTGAGGATGAGGATGACTGTGACTTTTTGACCTCAGGCTCTGAGCATACATCAAGTGCAAGTTCAGAGTCAGATGATTCTGGCATAAAGGAGATTCCTAATGATGAGGTATGTTGACGTTATGTCATGTCACATCAACATAATTGACACTCGACGTAGATTGCAGACCTCCTTCCTTCAAAAACTGCTCCCCAGACAAAGCGTACAAAGTCAACAACCTGTCCAAAGAAGAAACCCCGGACAGTTGTAGCTGGAGATGATGACAGTCCACATACCCTGTCTACTCAGACCAGTGCAGTGTCATCTCAGCCTGGACAACCAGCTACAGAAGGGGCATCGCACACTACAGCCCAACCCAAAAAGGTGCAGCATAGCATGGCTAAACTACAAATACGTGTCTCATGCAGGTCTCCCAAAGGTGGCAAGTGTCAAATGAAATCCTGTCTACCTATTTTATGAGGTCGTGGGCCAGAATGCCAGCGGTATGGCCGGTGATCCTGGGGACAAGCACTACAAGTGTTATCATGGAAACTGTAAAGTATTGACCATAACTCGCGCAATGAAAAGCAGTCTCAATGGTGCGTATATCTTCAAGATGGTGTCACGCTTCCTGTTCACAATGACGGACTTTACTCCCCAGGGCTCATCAACCACCTTAAATCCCACTTCCCAAGTATGTTTCGGCTCTACTGTATACTCAAAGACCAGGCAGAGCCACCAACAGCCAAGGAGATTGCAATTGCCTCAGGTAAACAGACACTGGACCCAGCAAGTGAGTTGGAGTATATCAAGAAACTTGAGGCAGCGGGTGAGAATATCCGCAAGGCTTTTGCAGCTCAGGTGGCTCAGGTAGTGGTACATTCCCCTCCTGTTTTCCCCTGGCATACCTGATGCAGTCCAATAAAGGGTCCATGGGATCAGGCAAAATTCAAGCATTTGTTGACAGAATGGATTGTTGCATGTGACCAACCATTTGATGAGGTCAAGAAGCCTGAATTCGTGAAGTTGATGACATACACTTGCCACCCTGCATCTTCTGTCAAGCTTCCAAGTCGAGAGGGAGTGCAACGCTGTGCAATGAAGATGGGTGAAGACACTGTTGAGGGCATCTGTGGGATGTTTTCAGTATCTGATCTCATTGTTTACTTTTTGCTCGAGTCACTCATGTATTGGCAGGAACTTGAAGGAAAAGTTGCATTGTCTCTCGACGCGTGGACCTCAAGCAATCAGCATGCATTTTTGGCAATTGTTGCGCATTACACCACAAATGAGGGCCAGTTAGGTGTGTGTCAGTCTATGCTTCCTAATCACAACACTGAACGCTGATCAGTTTTACAGAGGAACTTCTCATTGATTTCTGAGAGCTTGTGGGAGAACACTCTGGTGAGAATATGGCTGAGGCAGTATGGGAGACATTGACCCAGTATGGCCTCATTGGATGGGTAAGTTTTATATCTTTCCCTTTCATCACCAATTCACCATCAACACTGAACTGTTTGCGGAAGGTTATCGCGTTTGTTATGGACAATGCTACTAATAATGACACTATGATGGTAGCCATTGAACGACGTTGTTGCGAAGCGGGTGTGTATTTCTCAGCCAAGGAATCACGAATGCAGTGTATGCCACACACAGTTCACCTAGCTGCAATTAAGCTACTTGAGGGCATTGGCGCACTGTCAAAGGCAGACAGTAAGAAGGCACTCTTGCGAAGTGGCAACTATCAAGATAGTGCTGTGGCCCCACTAGACCGTGAGCACGATAACAGGGCTGTCCAGTTTGAGGATGAAGATGACGACGATGATGACACCAACGATAACCCTGCCATGTTTCTATCTGCCATAGCTAAGGTGAGTCTCAGAGTCTATATGCGTATCATCACCATGTCATTCTCACACCCTTTCCAGCTCCAGAAGATCATTCAGAACGTTCAGTCCAGCCCCCAATGCCACCAAAAGTGGTACAAAGAAATCTACATAGCAATGAACCAAGGGGGTGGGAGTGGCAAGGATCAGAGCCCAGCGCTCATCCTCATCCTCAATGTCTGAACACAATGGTCCTCTACTCATCAGATGCTACGTGAGTCTTGTACACATTCTATCATTGTGACATCAGTTCCTTACCTATAGTCAGGTCGTGCGCTTGATTACTGACCAGCTATTGAGTCATATGTCATGAGGAACTGTGATCTTCATCCATATGAACTCTCTGATGAAGACTGGTCTTCAATTACCATGGTTTCATCATGGCTGAAGTCATTTCGCAGTTAGAGTTTCCAGGTCCAGTTGCTGGAACTGGAAAAAAACCGGAACTCAACCGGACCACAACCGGAAGCAACCGGACTTCTGGTTGTGGTTGGGCTGCTTAGATAACGCAACCAGTTCCGGTTGGTGAATTTGGCCTCACTGCTCCAACTGGTTGCAGTCGGTCACAACTGGTTGCAACTGGCCTATTTTACTTTGCCATGAAGACATCTTAAGCAGCATGAAATATATTTTATTTACTATGTAACTTCCTTATTTCTCGAATCCAAGTCAAACAGGATGAATGGGTAATGTTTGCACATGTTTGTGCAAGCCAACAACAACGCGCGGTGTCTTCTGCTCTTGCTCTGACAACCTATTACCATGACACCGCCAAAACACGACAACAATGCCATGCTCTCACTTGCTCCAATCACGAGTCAGAGGCGACAACTGGCCACATGTGCCGGCAGCGGGACAGGCACAAGGGGCTTTCCTAGCCCCTTGTGCCCTGGTATGTTTTTTATCTTCCATGTCACCATTCTCGACTGATTGTCTGTTCAAGTTCCAGGCCAATACCCCCTCCCTCATTCCAAATGCGAGACGGAGGGGGTTTCCATCTTTTTCTCTGGCAGCACTCCCCTCCCTCGTCCCAAATGCAAGATGGAGGGGTCCGTCTTTTGTCTGGCAACACCCCCCTCCCTCGCTCCAAACGCGAGATGGAGGGGCTCTGTTCCATCCCATGCCCACGCCTGCAACCCCTCCCTCACTCCAAACGTGAGACGGAGGGGTTCCGTTCTGTTCTACACCCTCAACCGTGCCCCCTCCCTTGCTCCAAACGTGAGACAGAGGGGGTTCTATTTTTTATGCCGACGCTGACGCCAACACTGACACCACCCCTCCCTCGCTCCAAACGCGAGACAGAGGGGTTCTGTTCCGTTCTACGCTCATGACCGTGCCCCCTCCCTCGCCCCAAACACGAGATGGAGGGGGTTCTATTTTTTATGCCAATGCCGACACCGACACCGACACCACCCCTCCCTCACTCCAAACGTGAGATGGAGGGGTCTTTATAATTAGTAATTAGTAAATACTGTACAGTACCTACGCCCCCTCCGCTCCAAACGCGAGATGGAGGGGTCTTGTATTTATTTAACTTAGTTTACATATTAATAAAACTATTTCTTTATTATGTGCGGTTCCAACCGGTTTTGACCTGTCAGAACCGACAAACAACTGTGACCAACCAGTCAGCTGCAGTTGCAGTTGCGGTTGGTCACTTTTGGAGATCCCAGCAACCGGTTGCGGTTGTGGTTGTGGCCAAAACAGGCCAAAAACTGGACCCAACCAGACCTGGAAACTCTATTCGCAGTGCCACCACCCAGATGTCTGCGACAAAGGCACCAATGCTCTCAACCACCCTTGCAATATTTCATGGGCTTCAAGATGATATCAAGACAATCCTTCGCAGCCTGGCAACAAACATGTCCCCCCATCATCAAAAAGGGTCTGCTTGACGCTCACGAGAAGCTCAGTCTCTATTATTACAAGTATGATGAATCTCCCTTTTATACTTGGGCTGCATGTACGTCATTTGACTCATTCCGTCATTTCTGTCTATGCCAGCCAACTAATGGTCCAATGCGTTCAGTACTTGATCTGAGGATATCATATGACGGGATGAAGCTCGACTATGAGAGTGACCCACTACTCTTGGAATACTTGGAGTCATCGAAGGATGATCTGCAGGACCACTATGATACCCATTATGCCAATAAACATCTGACACGATTGAGATCATCCAGGGAGTTTGTACCTGCAACACCCAGCACTTCAGTTGCATCCCTGCTCTCGCCTCAGAAGAATTTCACTTTGCACTTTCACCGGAAGGCAAAAGCGGTTATAAATGAGCTGGAGGAATACTTCAAACTTCCACCAGAAGACTTTGAGACATGCAACCCTATTCATTGGTGGATGGGTCGGCGTGCTCAGTTCCCAAATCTATTCTGGCTTGCCTGTGATATTCTCTGTATTCCAGGTATGTCCATAATCCATCAATGGGTTGTCATAGGTGACAAGCATCATATATCAGGGTCTGCAGTTGCTGTTGAACGCATTTTTTCGGGTGGCCGTGATACCATTCCACTGCGCCGTGCAAGTCTTCACCCTGAGACAATCAAAGTTCTCATGCTTGTCAAGAAGAAGCTTCATTTGGCACGTGCTCAGAGTACAGCAGCATTGCATAGCAATAGCTGATATTCTTTCACTGCCTCTATCTGTGTCACAGTAAAGCAAGTCATGCTGTTGTGCTTGGAATGAGTTGCTTCGGAGCGCCCAAGATACCGTTCCAACTTCCAAGGCTCTGTTCCATTCCATTCCACTGTTCCATGGCTTACCACCTCGATTTCATCGATTTGTTCTGAACTCCCAAAGCCTCCCTCCATGTAACAAAACTCAAGTAGTCATGTACTGACCCACACACATGTATATAAATGACAGTAAAAGCCCTCTAGAAGCCTAGTAGAAAGGCAGAGAAGTCTTTGTGTAACTATGTCCTCAAGTCTCGAAACTGTGACAACCCTGCGTGCTCTCTCCTTGCTTTCAGCCGTTCACTCCTCAAAACTTCTCTTTGAAACCTCATTCCACCAATCCATTGTGAATCCGAAGCCATCGTGCTGTCTTGCACCTGCTGTCTGTCAATGAGCAGCTATCTCTTTCCCTTGTCTCTACTCCTGTCACCATCTCCACAGGCTCGGCTTGCATCTTTTCTCCAGTTTCAGCCTTTCCCTGGGACAACCTGTTCTACTGAACAGGTGCAAACTTACATGCGCACCCGATAATAGCCTGCCACCTGCTGTGGCACTGCATCTTTTTTTTTGTTCTTTTTTTTGCCATATTGTCCAGTTCACCGTCAGACAGCCATCCAGACACCCGTGCCATACTGTCGAACAAACCAAGGGGTAGGTGTACAGATGGTATACGGTATGACTGTACCCCGTCAACTACTGTGTGGTATATGGCCATCTCCATAATATGGACGGTGCGCAGCCCTATCACCACCTTTCTTCATCAGTGTGTTGTTGTATGAAAGAAAAGACTACAATCAAGGAATTCATAACATGATTGAGACTAACTTACAATATCACTTAAATTTTTGCTTAGTTCAAGTTCAGTGCTTAGTCTAAGTCTGAATTAAGCTTGACAATAAGCTGAGTAAGTCAATTTCAAGTCAAATTCATGGCAAGACTTGGCTTATACTAAGTAGTTTTGCTTAATGGACTTAGAGCTTAATGCTAGTCATCAGGTTTCAAACAAAAATCTTTTTGGGTCTTTTTGGGTC
>QLOS01000285.1:0-17059 GCA_003313725.1 Russula sp. MG48 | reverse complement strand
CACTTGGTGTCGAGTTGGGGGCTTCGCCCTTCTAGGAGTCTGCGCTGTCGTTGACGGGGTCTCATTCTTTCGTGGTTTCGGTTGCTGTTGGTACTGCTTGGGTCGTTTCGTGAATAACCTTCTTCGGAGTTCTCTGTCTTTCATTCGTCGGAGATTGGTGGTTGTTTGCCGCTGGCTTACTTTGAAGCGAGCGATTTTCATCGGCTCTGGGTCGTCGATGGGTTCTGGTGTGTTAGACCGTGTAAGTGGCGGCGTCTCGAGGGGTGGCGACGGGACTTGGGCGGTTGGTCGGGTCTTCAATTTTGCTGCCGAGGTGGCAATGCGTCTCGTCTCCCATAGTGCTTGCCGGTGAGGCTTCATTGTTGTGATAATGGCTTGCCGGCGTCGACTGGAGGACTTCCAGTCCGTCCAGGTCTGTGGTTGATCGTAGTTTGTGCAACTCTCAAGGAGGCGTAGGTGGAGTCCTCGCTTGAACTTTTCCAGTACCGCTGGGTCATCCTCGCGGTACAGTGCTTTGCGCGCTAGTTCAGTAAAGCGGGTGATGTATTCATCAATGTCGTCGCCATTCATAGTCAGGGTGTCAAGTGCGGCGATGGCACGGTAGGGCTCATTGACGTCGAGCCAGTCTTGGGTGAAGTGGGCTTCAAAGTCGTCCCATAGGTTATTGGTGCGTGCTGGTGTGGGGTTGGAGAGTAGCCACTCTTCCTCGGCTCGTCTCCACTCGGCGGTCGCGGTTCCTAGTACGTATGTCAGTGCGTGTGCTATCTTGGTTCGGGGGTTCATCATGATTGGGTGATCTAAGTTGAGAAACTGGTAGAGTTTCAGGTCGTGGGTGAAGGCATCTGTGGTCGATCGATCGCCTGTGAAGGTGGGGGGTTCCCGACCTTCTAATCGTGGGTGATCTTCTTGCGGTTGGGGTGCCGGTGGTGCATTTGGTGGTGCGTTCGGTGGGTTGGGCGCTGGGGGTCCGTACCCTGGTGGGAATCGTGCTATGGGCGATACTGGTGCGTGTTGGCTATTGTTGACGCTGGGGAGTACTCCCGTCGCCATTTTCGGTCTATCGGTCGTTATCGTGGCGCGATCTCTTAGCGCTCGTAGATCTGGATCGGGGTGATGTGTATCTTTCGATCGACGGTAGTCACGTGACTCTTGGTCGAGCGGATCTTGCGCGATCCGGCGATCAGTAAGATGGTGTGTCGATGTGGGGTAGTTTCGTGATCGCTGTATAGTGTCTGTCGTTCGTGGTGTCGAGAGGCTTGTTCTAATGTTACGCTCGAGCACTGAGCGTATCGATGTCGTTCTGTCTGCTGAGTCAATGAGGTTGACTCAGGCACTGCTAGTCCCTCGAGATTAGGGACGCAGGTAGTGGCGGTCCCCTTACGCGTACCACCCTATGTCGAGGGTTCAGTACTAGGGATTCAGGAGTCAGGCAATCGGCCTGAGGATCAAGGGGGTTCACAAGATAAGAGGGGAATACGAGTAGCCACCAAGGGCCAGAGCGTAGCTCGGTATTGGTACAAAGAGAACAAGCCTAAAGAGGCGATCACAGTCTAGGCTACCTTATATAGCTAACCGGGGCGGGAGCGCCCTTCCCAAAGGAGTCACGTGAGTCCTTATCGTACTGGGGTTGTGGGGTCGAGGCATCAAGGGGTCGAAAAGGTGGAGAGGGGAGAATAGAGAAGAAAAGGGTTAACAGGACAAAAAGGGTAACACCCTACTTGTCCCCGATCACAACAACAGACTAGTCCCGGCCACCTTCTACGCCCACTTCACCTGCCTCACCAAGCCCCTCATCCTGGGACATCTGACAGCGACGTCCCCCATCTACGCTGAGCCCCTCCACGCTAAGCCCCGCCCCAATGCTCACCTCCCAGATATAGATGACTGGGACATGACCGCCCTGGAGGGTAACCATCAGTTCTGCCACCATGTGGATCGCCTCCTCGAGGCCCTCAACGACACTGGTGCTGTTGCCGAGGTCCACCGTTACCGCACCCTTGTCCACAAGCTGCACCACCAAATCAAGCAGGAGTACCACCACCTCCTGAACACCCCACAACGCTGTGCCGATTACACCGCCCTCCAGCTCGACAGGGATGCTGACTTAGTGCACCACCGCCACGTGCTCCAGAATGAGCTGCGCGTAGTCGAAGTGCATCTTCATGACGCAGCCATCAACTTGCGCATCGGGCCCAAGCTGGACCAGATGTTGAACCGGCAACACAAGGACCAGATCCCATGGGGATCCGGGCCGCTCTAGTTCTGTCTAGACCTAATCCGGACATATGGGCAATATCCCCTTATGGGATGTTATTATGATATATTAGGATATATGCACGTCACCTTATGTCACGTCACACATGCCTACATGTATATAAGCACCAGCTTTTTGCTGGTAAATATCAGTGTTGCTTTCACCCACACTTCGTAGTATACAAGTAAGAGTCTACATCCTAAAGGATTCCACTGCACACCTGCTAGCTGCGCACTAGTCATACTAGTTGCTGCGCAACAGGTTATGGGCCCTGGTAGCCCTTAATGCGCCTTCAATGGCTGCAACTGTGCTTTGTGAGATGGCACTCTGCTGCAATTATGCACGAGTACCATGTACCACAAGGAGGCACAATTCTGAGTTTTATCCTTCCTCCTATGGAAAGATATCGCTCAGGAATGTGATAACCTCTTGTGCATCGGCACAGATTGGCCAAACATAGGCTGCGCAACTACCGCGCGCCACATGTGCCTGGCCTACTAAGGTGTACCAGTGGACAACGAGCTTAGCCTCTTATGCGCCAAAATATGAGTGCACAAATAAGGCTGAGGACCTAGGCATTTGAAATGCTTTCATTTTTCTGGTCCTTATCGCACCTACAAGTGCTGATCTAAGTGTGTGCCACAGACCTCAAATCGTCTGAATTTCAAATATGTCTAACACCCTCACTCAACTCGTTCCCCTTTTGGACGGCACCAACTACCTCCAATGGGAAAAACAAATGAATGCTTTTCTCAAATCTCTTGACTTGTGGGAGATAGTTAGCGGAACAGAGCCACTTCCAGTAGCTGCTGATCCTGCTAATCCCACTGCTGCTGAGAGAGCTGCCATTAAAGCTTGGATGAAGGAATCCAATCGTGCCATGGGTAACATCATGTTGCGCGTGGTCCCTACCATCCAGGATAAGATTCAAAGTCAGCGTTGCGATCAAGCGTGGACTACGTTGCGGACGGATTATGGCCAAGTGACGGCCTCAAATCTCTTCCATGACTTTAAGAAGGCTATGACCTTCAAGCTCAATCACACCAAGTCGCCTGTGCCCCAATTTGAATATTTGGAAGCACAATATACACGTCTTGCTGCCGAAGCTATAGGAGTACCAGGCTTTATTCAAGCCTTTATGCTCCTTACTGCACTTCCACCTCAATGGGAGCAGCAGATAGTCCCACAAATTATTGCTACGCGCCGCATTGGCACTTTGGACCTTAATGATGTCAAAGGTCACATCTTGACTCATTGGGAAGCTGATCGTGCCAGAAAGTCGGCCAAAGGGCAATTTGATAACAAGTCCACTGCCACAAACGCCCAAAAGCTTAGTGCTATTAAGCGTAAACCGGCTGGACCGCCTTCCTATCAAACTCAAAAAGATAGGAAAGGCAAGGGAAAGCAGCACCAAGGCACTGCTCCCAATCAAAGCTCTGGCCAATCTCCTGGCTCAGGATCTCGGCAGATGAGAGGAAAGCGTGGTGCTGGCAACAGAAAGAAGCGCGAAGGGGAACATCTCCACTTCGCTTTGCAAGCTTCTGTGCCTGCCCCTGACGCTCATACCATCGCTTTCATTGGCGCGCATGGAATTTCCACGCGCATTGCCACTGAAACTCCCATGCCATGTGTCACTCACCCACAGCCACTGCCCTGCTTCACTGCGGCGATGCAGTTGGCTGAGGACATAGGCGCCCCTAAGAACCCACACACAATAAAGACCCTTGAGCAGCGCATCACTATGCTGCAGCCTAGGCAAGGTGGTTTCATTACCACTCGTCCGCATCGTGCGGGACCTTCAAATGGGAGCTTCATTATCCCCATCTCTGACATAGAGGGGATAACTGATGAAAGTGACGTCGAAAGTATGACCTCATGTGATGAGAATGCCCCGCGCTCCTCACCTAAATCCTATTCTCCAGTGCCTGAAGTCATGAGGGTTGATACGCCTGAAGGCTCCCCTACACCTGACTTCTCCAAGCCATATGTGGATCCCACTCCGCATCGCGCTCTCCCTAAGATAGATGATGATGTCGTCTCTTTGGGATATGAGCCAACCCTGGAAGAAAGGATTGCCAATGAGCAAGCTCTCCTAGATGACGCAGGTGCTAGTGCCACCTATGATCTCTTTGGAGATGTCTATATGTCTGATGGGTCAGTCCCCTCTTACGCTCACATGCACATTACTAATCAGTCGTCAGCATGGGTACTGCGGACTTCTGAAGTGGATGGTACAATGCTTGACAAATATGTACATCGTTGTTCATCTGTAAAGTGCTCTGAATGTAAGAATAGACATGCGCGTGCATTCTCAAACCCATTATGGTTGCTTGATAGTGGTGCATCCACTCATTTCACCTTTGCAATGAGTGACTTCATTGAATATACACCTTTAGCTGAAAAGCTAAAAGTGATCACCACCTCTAACCCTATCTTTATGGAAGGGAAAGGCACTGTGTTGTTAAAACACACAGTAATCATAAAGGGAAAGACACGAGAGCGTACTACACGCTTATATTCTGTGTTCTTATTGCCACAGTTGACTACGCGTCTTCTATCCCTTGGGGTATTCTTGAAGCAAGGTCTCAGCGTTTATGGGAATGCTGCGAAGATATCCCTATTAATGCCTGGCTTATCCCCAGTCATTCAGTGTCAAAGGCTTTCAGCCTAATGATACTATATATTGGTTAAATGCGCGCATATCAGACGCTGCTAAAATCCATACAGTTTATACTGTGGATTATGAGTTAATGCACAGACGCTTAGGACATCCCTCAAAAGATGTCCTTCGCCATGCAACTCAACACACTAAGGGATTCCCTAAAGGAATTGTCTTTAATGACAAGCCTCCCATTTGTCGTGGATGTGCAGAAGGAAAAATGCCCTCAAAAGCATTTCCCCCATCTAGCACCCGTGCACTAAAGCCCTTTGAGAAAATCCATTCAGATCTCAAGAGCTTCCCTGTGATCTCGTATCACAAATATAAATATTTCATCAGCTTTGTAGACGATTATTCGTCTTATGCTTGGATTGTATTACTTCGCGCTAAGTCTTCAGCTATAGCTGCACTTAAACAATTCATTGCACTCGTCAAAAATCAGCACAGTACCACCATAAAAGAGTGGATGTCTGATGCTGGTGGCAAATACAAATCTGATGAATTTATATGTGCACTAAAAGACAATGGCATAAAGGTGTTACAAAGCGTACCACGTACCCCCCAACAAAATGGTCGTGCTGAACGCCTCATGAGAACTGTCATGGACAAAGCTCAGGCTATGTGATTAGAAGTGTGCATACCTGATTCCTGGTGGGAATTTGCCGTAGAACAAGCTGTTCATTGCTACAATAGGACTCCAGTGCAACGCCTTAAATGGCGCACACCATTTGAAGCATTGTACAGCACGGCACCAGATGTTTCACATTTGCAAGTCTTCGGTTGTGGTGCATATGTGTACCTCCCTGAAGACATACGCCCTAATAAACTAGCTCCCAAGTCTGAGCTTATGGTTTATTTAGGAGTGGTAGAAGGCATAAAAGGCTACCGCTTTATGCGTATCACAAATAATCAAATATTTACAGCTGCTACTGCGCTGTTTGATGAAACATTATTCCCCAAGTGTAAAACTTCACAGCCGCGTCCTACTACACGTGTGCAAAAGCCAGTATCTAAACAACCACCAGTTGAACCACCTGTTGATGGTGACGACGATGAGGTACCCTATAAGCCTACACCCATCGTCCCTACACCTCAACCTCCTCTGCAAAGACCTGCAGGAGTGCGCGCACCGCCTCATCCGCCTGCGCCACCACCTGCACCTCCTCTTCCTCCACCATCTCAGGACAGTAGTGAAGAAGAAGACAAGAAAGGTGAAGAACAAGAGGATGACGACGAGGAAGATGCCACGCAAATTCCATATTTGCCTCGCACTCCTTCTCCTCTTACACCCCTTACACCTCCACCTAGGGAGTCACCTCCTCCCAGACCTGAGCGATCTCCGCTGCGACCAAGTGTGCCATTACCAGCACCTATTCCGCGCAGATCTGAAAGACTCAGGTGCAGACCCACTCGCCCTGACAATGTCTATGGGGATAGGCCCCCATCATCTATATTGAGAGACATTGAGCAGACTCCTGGTTGGAGACGGCAATTGGAATTTGAACAGGGTAGCTCCCGTCAAAGAATTCCTGGAGGCATACCTTTTCCCTCATGGGAAGGTACACCTGCTCCAACTGAGGGTACTCCCGCGGCCTCACAGCGTGGGACCCCTCACGAAAGCCCTAGTCCAACTCACTCAGAGAGCAATGTGGAACAAAATTTATACACCCTTGCAGAGGAAGGGGGAGTAGAGCTTGTGAATCATTTGCTTGCCAAAGCAATTCCACCAGATTCACAGTCACCAGACATCTCTAAAATTAGAGAATGGTCTTATAAAGACATCATGCGCATGCCTAAAGCGCAACAACAGGATTGGAAGACAGCTTGCCAGCAGGAGCTTGACTCACTCTGTGCGCGAGACGTCTATGACCTGGTAGATCCTCCTAAGGGTTGCAAAATTATAAAAAACAGATGGGTCTTTGACCTCAAATCTGATGGTCACAAAAAGGCTCGCCTTGTTGCAAAAGGTTTCTCCCAAGTGGAAGGCATTGACTATTCAGACATCTTCTCACCTGTTGTCAGGTTTGAGACAGTACGCCTCATGTTAGCGCTAGCAGCGCTAGAGTCTTGGCACATGGAGAGCGTCGATGTCAAAACTGCCTTCTTATATGGAAAGCTAGACAAAGAGCTTTACATGGAGCAACCAGAAGGCTTTGCAATCAAAGGCAAAGAGCACAAAGTATTGCGATTAAAGCGTGCCATATATGGACTCAAGCAAGCAGCTCTGCAATGGTGGCGAGCGCTTGATGAATCTATGGTGCAGCTAGGCTTTAAACGCCTATACTCTGATGCAGGCATATTCGTTTATGGCAATGCATCTGTGATTGTTATTGTCTATGTCGACGATGCAATCTTCATGGGAAAAGACAAGTCACAAGTCTTAGCAGTCAAGTCCCGCTTCATGAAAGCTTGGGAATGTCGTGACTTAGGACCCACTAAGGAGTTCTTGCGTATGAACATCGTTCAAAGAAAAGGATCTATCTCTATTGATCAAAGATCCTATCTTATGAAGGTGTTAAAGCGCTTTGGTATGGAGAATGCTAGAAGCGCACCCACTCCATTACCAATGGGATATGTCCCAACTCCTAATAGTGAACCAGTAGATGAAAAGATACGCCATAAGTATCAGCAAGTGATAGGATCACTGCTATACATTATGCTGGGCACACGCCCAGATATAGCATATGCAGTCATGAAATTATCACAGTTTGCTGCAAACCCCACAAAACTTCATCTAGACAAAGCGCTGTATATCTGCCGCTATCTAGTAGGCACTTCAGACTATAAAATGGTCTTTAGTAAAAATGGTGGTGGTATTTGCGCATGGGCTGATTCAGATTGGGGTTCTGACACTACTACACGACGTTCCACCACAGGCTATTTAATAGCCTTAGCTGGCGGAACTATATGCTGGAATTCACGTGTGCAGAGGACAGTTGCACTGTCTTCTACAGAAGCAGAGTACATGTCGCTGTCTGACACCAGCCGACAATGTGTATGGATTAACTCCCTGTTGGGAGAACTAGGCTTTACGCTTAAACCCATACCACTCTGCGGAGACAACCAAGGAGCCATTTTTATGGGCTCCAACCCAGTTCAAGAAAGGTGAATTAAGCACATTGATGTGTGGTACCACTATATTCGCCAGGTATTGAGCAAGGGGGAGGTTGAACTCTTCTTCGTTGATGGCGCAGAAAATCCAGCAGACATGCTTACCAAGAATCTTGAACATGTCAAATTCCTAAAATTTAGGAGTCAACTTGGGCTAGACTTCACATCGCCCAATTAAGTAGTCATGAATGCATGACTGTCGTGGTTGCGGAGACAAACAGGCACAGCTGCACAGACAGCCTTACTGAATAGAAATATTCAGAATGTGGTGTGGTTGATGATAAAACCACATACTGTGCACGGTAGCGTTCAGACTGTGCAAGGGCCTTAACCCCTTCACGTGCTATTACCCCTGCACTCCCTACGCCTTCCAAGCCTCTCTCGGTCCAGACGATGTGACGACAGACCAGTGGTCGTCTATCTTAAGGACTAGAAAAACAATGTCTCCTCCTTGGACCTTGAACTTCTTATGGATGGCCCCAGAAGTTCCACTGTCCATTGCCCACGGCTCTTCAGGAAGCAGAGGTCCAGACCTTCTCCTTCATGCGCAATGCAGCAGTCAGGCTCATCCCCTACCAGCACAGCTATCCACAGAAATCTGGAAACGCGCAGGATGACGCAGAGCCTCTGCACCTCTCCAACCTTGGAACCAGTGCACCCTGACAGTGTAAGAATGGTTTCTCATCGCTGCATTCACTTGCGCGTGCACCATCCTTATCCCTTGCAATCATGACTGCAAACCGCTTCATACTTGCCAAGAGCGCAAACACATTTGCCGCACTTAGCAAGGGGGAGTGTTGAACCAGCAACACAAGGACCGGATCCCATGGGGATCCGGGCCACTCTAGTTCTGTCTAGACCTAATCCGGACATATGGGCAATATCCCCTTATGGGATGTTATTATGATATATTAGGATATATGCACATCACCTTATGTCACGTCACACATGCCTACATGTATATAAGCACCAGCTTTTCGCTGGTAAATATCAGTGTTGCTTTCACCCACACTTCATAGTATACAAGTAAGAGTCTACATCCTAAAGGATTCCACTGCACACCTGCTAGCTGCGCACTAGTCATACTAGTTGCTGTGCAACACCAGATCCTCGCATGCTCCATGCTCCCCTCTATGTCTTACTGGCTGTGGGGCCGTCCTGCCACTCCAAACCAATGTCGTCGCCCAGCTCCCTGTCTACGTCCTGCCTCATGTCCACTTTATGCATGAGCGCCCCCTCCCTGTCCGTGAACGTGTCATTCACATGCTGTGCTGCAAGCGCCCCTGCCTGCCTGGGTCCTCCCCTGATGCCAACGATGCCAGCCGCGCTCTGACCGGTGAGCCCGCCACTTCGGACTAACAGTGTGGTAGCTGTTCCTTAGGGGAGGGCATACTGTTACGATCTCCCTTGTCGGCTACGTGGACCGTTTTCTTTCTTGCTTACACCTGTATGCTTACCCTTCTTCCATACGTGACTCCTGCTTGCTTACTGTACAATATGATGCCTGTGGAGTGTGCGTGACTCATGTGGAGCGATGTGGCCATCGCTCCACTACTATACTTAGCACTGGATCTTGGACTACTCCACTACCCTCATTATGACTCAGGTAGCAGTAGACACGTGACAGCTTGTAGCTCCCTATATAAGGAGCCCACTTTACGCCAGTCAAGCCTTAAGCTTGACTTAGTTTCGCAATCGAGACCTGACCTTGCTTCTTGCCTTGAGTCTGCCACCTTGCCTTGCCTCACTCGCCCTTGTTACCTTAGTGCTCGCTCAGCACTATCTTGCTTCACTCTCATGCCTTTCTAAGTCGGCTGCAACGACTTAGCTTTGAACCTTGAAGTCACAAGTGCCTGTGACTTAGCTGTTCTACTCTGAAAGATCTTTGCTTGCTTCTGTGTCGCCGAGACCAGCAAAAGTGTCTCACTCAGGACCACATGCTCATTGCCCTCGCACGTGCTTACTTTTGACATCACGCCTAGGACCACATGCCCATCGCCCCGCACGTGCTCACTCTTGCCACACGCCTAGTTGCACAAGTCGTGCTGATGGCCCCTCGAGCTGTAACACCCGGGTGGTAGTGGGGCAGGTCTCCATCCAGAATTTGACTTTCTAGCACCACCACTGACGTTCAAGTGGCCATAGTGCGTTCCAACAATGCAGGTGGTGGCAACAGCAGGCAGCATGGACACTCACTTCTGGTATATCCTCTCACGTTGTCGCCCTCTTGTCTAGTAAAGACAAACATCTCCGTCTTGGTCAATGGCCTTTCCTCTCTTTTACCTTGCATAAACACAATCCCTCCAATGGCTGCGGCAGCAGCTGCAGCAATGGCGATGACAGCAGCAGCAGCAGCGACAGTGGTAGCATCAACGATGATAGCGGCGGCAGCGATGATGACGGTGGCAGCAGCAACAATGATGGCGGCGGCAGCAGCAGCTGTTACGCTCTCGCTTCACTGTACGCCTTAATTCTTTTTCATTTTTACTGCCTATGACTCCCTGCGCTTCACCTACGGACTGCTGGGCCCCTACGGCCCGTAACTCCATCTCTGCCTTCCATTCTTGCTCTGTACACTTACCACCCGGCCTGATGGGCTGTCAGGACCAATGCGCACCCACTAGTGCTACATATGCATGCCTCTGTGCATGCGCTGCCTCAGCACCCACTGACTCATACGGTATGGTGACTCTCAATGACTCCTAGTGACTCTGTACTAGTAGCGGTGCCCTAGGGACACCATGACTCGCTCTGACTCCTCCTGAGTCACCCCTGTACGTACTTATATCGCGTTGCATGCCTAGGACAGACCCTAAGTCTGTTCTCTTGTAATCTCAGCCTGTGAACAGTCTCCTTCCTTCACTTGTAAACCCCAGATCCTCTGGTCAATTGCCAGACTTCGTGCATCCCTTTGCAGAGCGTTAGCATATGCTCAAAGGCAAGGGAAAGCTCAGTATCAGACATCACAAGAGTACGCCTGCACGCGAGAGGTATACAGACCTCTTACCTTTGAGGCCTCAGTCACCAACGTCGCCTACGCCCCCTCCTTTGCCTGTGGAGGTACGCTCACTCGGTGGGTGTGACAGCAGCGATGGCGGTGGCAGCAGCAGCAGCGATGGTGGTGGCGGCGGCAGCAGCAACGGCAGTGGTGGTGGCAGCGACAACGACGATGGCAGTGGCAGTGGCGGTGGCGGCAGCAACGATGGTGATGGCGACAGCTGTGGTGGCAATGGCGACGGTGGCTATAAGTGCAGCAGCCAGCACAGTGGGGGCACCTTTTTCTATTTCCATTCATATACTTGTTTTATATAGAATATACCTTGTACATAGAATCTTTTAATAAAAAAAACCATGGGTACCAATGGTTCCATGTTTGACATCGCGTGAATTACAGTGGTGGGTATGGGTGATGCGGTACGGTTTGCATGGGAATGGATGTGGTGTGGGAAAACCGGACCTGTGGTATACCAGTGCCAGTGAACAACCTGTGTTGAACCTCAATTCATCTAGCACTAAAAAAATACATGTAATAAAGAACTTGTGAACTTGTGAAGCTTGTGAAGCTTGTGAAAGCTTGTGAACCTGTGCGACAGGCTCACAAGACCCAAAAGACACAAGATTTTTGTGAACTAACTGATGGTGCATGTCTTGCCTGTCTCTGAGACTTTCACTTACTGTTATTTCATTCAATGCTAGGCTCATCATCGCACAGCCCCTCCACTGGCACCTTGCCTTCTCCCTTGCCTCTGCCACCTCAGTTGTCCATCCCGCTTCTCTCCAGCCACATACAAGCCAGCCCCACCCATTACCGCCAATTACCATCCAGCATTATGGAACACAACCGTCCCTTGCACTGTTACCACCAGCACCTCATGGTCCCCACTCCTGGGCTTGCTATACATTATTCCAATACATTGTCGCCCAAGCAAGGTGGGTTTAGCTGGCCATCTCTATTTGTAACAATGCCCAATACTACCCCACTGTCTTTCGAGGCACCAAGTGATGGTACGGTGAAACTGTCAACTGTTAGTCCTCCGTGGGGTGTCATTGTTGCACACAAGGAAGATGATGATGACGATTCCAATGCCAATGAGGAAAATTTTGCACTCTGATCAGACTGAGGGCCAAGGCACAATGTTCTAAGGAAGTTGTGTGTCATGTGTTTCTCATCCCTGCTGCTTGTTGAAGCAGAGCAACGTGATGACTTGTCATTCTATACTGTACTATTGAATTCCAGGATATCTTAGAAGTCCTTTATAGGTTCTTGAATGACACGCTTACAAGTCATTTACAGGTTCTTGGACAGAAACAATGCTCTTATGAGTTTTTTATGGGTTCTTGAATAGAAATGATGTTCTTACAATTCTTTTATGGGTTCTTGAACAGAAACAATATTCTTACAATACTTTTATGGGTTCTTGAACAGAAACAATATTCTTACAATACTTTTATGGGTTCTTGAATTAAAATGATGTTCTTACAAGTATTTTCTGGGTTCTTGAATCTCTTACTGGTCTTTCTGGTCTTTGAAGCAAGAGCTTACAAGCCCTCTAAGACCTCTAAGAACCCCTTTAAGATGTCTAAGTGCTCCAAGCCATTCTGGGTTTTAGTGATGTAGGGCTTCCCAACTCAACTTAGTGTGTTACTTATACTATCACACTTCTGCTATTATGCTTAAGCTTTGAGCATATCAATGTTGGTCTGTTCACTGAGTCTAGTAGGCTGACTCAGACACTGCCAGTCCCTTCAGATTAGGGATGCAAGCAGTGGTGATCCCCTTATGCACACAACCCCTAGGCAGAGATTCAGTGCAAGGGGATTCAAAGTCAGGCAATCAGCCTGAGAATCTGAGGGTTCACAAGATGAGAGGGGAATATGGATAGCCACCAAGGGGCCAGAGTGTAGCTTGGTATTGGTACAAGAGAACAAGTGTTACGCTCCCACTTCACTGTTAAGGTTCAATAGGACCTTGAGGAGTCTTGATGAGACTTCGTGTTCAGGTTTGAGTGATGCTGACTAAGCTTACACTTATGTCTCACAACAAGCTGACTTGCAACACTCAAAGCGACTTGATAAGGAGTGGGCTTTAGATAAGATCACAAGGATCCTAAGGCACACAGGAGAGTTACGAAACAAGGAGGGGCAGACACAAGCTTGATACTGATTGAGATGAGATCAAGTTGAAGTCTAGGGCTTTGTCTACCCAGACCAACCACTATTTAAGTACATAGGTTCATAATTGTGATTGTATCATAAGGCTTACCTTGCTAGCAAGACAAGGTGGGTCACCAGGTGTATAGTAATCGCATAAGTAAGCTGCACAGTCCTAAGTCCTTGGGGAAAGTGCTGCGGGATGTGGGTGTCGTGACTGATGTCACGTCATGTCATGCTCCTGCCTGTTCTGGCAATGGCTCCAGGCTGGAAGGAGCGCACCAGTGACGCCACTGATGGGGAATGGATTGTAGGTAAAATTGACATAAAAATTTCGCTCCCCTGTACGCACGGGCTGCCCATAGCATTCACTGTATGCTTCATTTCTTTTCACTCTTACTGCCTACTGCTCTCTGTGCTTTGCCTATGAACTGCCGGGCCCCTACAGCCCGTGACTCTGCCTATGCCTTCCTACTTCACCCTGCACGCTTACCACACAGCCTGACAGGCCATCGGGATCAACATGCACCCACTAGTGCTACATTTGCACACCTCTGCGCATGCGCTGCCTTGGCACTTACTAACTCATGCTGTACAATAACTTCAGATGACTGTGTACTAGTAGCGGTGTCCTAGGGGCACCATGACTCGTTTTGACTCCCTATGAGTCATGTCTCCATGTACTTATATCGCACAGTTCACCTAGGACAGACCTTAAGTCTGTTCTCTTATAATCTCAGCCTGTGAACAGTCTCCTTCCTTCACTTGTGAACCCCAACTCCTCTGGTCAATTGCCAGACTTTGTGCACCCCTTTGCAGAGCACTAGTGTATGCTCAAAGGCAAGGGAAAGCTTACCATCAGGTGTCACAAGAGCACTCCTGCACATGAGAGGTATACAGACCTCTTACCTATGAGGCCTCAGTCACCAGCATTGCCTACACCCCCTCCCTTGCCTGTGGAGGTATGCTCACTCAGTGGGTGTGACAAATCCAGAGGCAATTGGTAATCAGTACAATAAGGTCCTTACCAATGCCTTAGTTAGCATTGGTAAGGTATGAGTCAGCATATCAGTCAGTGCTTATAAAGCACAAGTCTGTCACATGATGTAAGATCATGTGACACTAGTACTAGAGTCTGAATATTGAAATGCACCACATAGGGCTGCAAACCATAACACCTGCAGTCTGGCTTGCCCACCCCCTTGAAGAGATAGTTCATGTAAGGCATCACTAAGATGCATGTCTTCAGAATCTCTCTCTTTGGAGTCTGCTTCAGAATGTGCAGAAAACTGTTTAGGATAGAGTTTAGACAAGGGTGTATAACTCACACTTGGGGAGTTGGACATAGAAGGGAGGGAAGGGAGGCAATGAAGGGAGACTCCTAGAGAGAGATGTTCCCTAAGGAGGCCTTCAAGAGGGCACAGTTGGGCCTTAATGTCATTGATATCAAAATAACATTTGGCCAGGTACATGTGCTCTTTAGAGAAGCTGATAATGTGATTGTTGTTCTATGGGTAGCAATTCAAATGAGTAGAAACTTACAGAAGTGCATAATCAAGGCATACATTAGTGTTAATCCCAATTTCATGCATATCAAAAAGTGCATAAACATTTGCATACAGTGAAATCATATTGTTAAGGTAGCAGATGTGATAATATCCTAGGTAGTCATCATCAAGACAACCTATGTCAGGTTCATGGTTGAGACATTTATTTCCCCATTCATCATGCTTTCACTACTTTGATGTTAGTTGTCAGATTGCCACTTAACCAATAATGAATGCATCATTTGCCAATATTCATATGAAAAAATGTAAGCACCAATAATATCTGCAGCCTTGTTAATGCAATCTGCAATGCCATATACCCTTGTGATACAGCATCATTGATAGTATTGCCAACAACAATCAAAAGCTTTCAATGCTTGTAAATGTAGTTAGTAAGATTTGCCATTAACTAGGAAAGGATAGCACCTCACCCTTTTTTAGTTTCCCAAAATGGATTCTAAGGATATTCTCCTAGTGCTATAGCAAACAGCTTGAACATCTTGATCATTTAAAGCTGAAGACCCAGGGCTTACAATACCCTTAGAGAGGTCTAAGTTAGCTGAACAGATGTTTAATAAATGGTACATCTACACTTACTTCTTGATTTGTGATACCACCACTACTCATTAAATCAATAGGTGTGAAGGCCTCAGATGGCAAGGCTAGTGAGCCTCTGTAGCTGGGAATTTGTGGTTGTGATGTGAGTCTCTCATAAATAACTTCTTCAAAAGGATGAGGGTTATGCAAGGGTTTGTTTAATTAGGAAACTGAAAAATAAGAGTTATATAAAATACTTTTACATTGTAAGGATGTACTTACCAAGAAGGTCATAAAACTTACATTCCTCAAAGGGTTCTCTACTGTGCAGGCAGGTTTCATTTGATGGATTCAGTTGCTAAGGGGGCCCTTGGCTTAAAATAGGTGTGATATCCTAAAAGAGGATGAATAACAGTTTTCATACAACTACACAAGTTTCCTCAATCTGTGTTTTGTTCAGATTGAAAGCCTAAAGTGAAGCTTTGTGATCACAGGTACTTGGGTGATGGGTCAAGAGAATAAAATACCAAAGGATAAAGTTTTATTAATAAAGATAAACAAGTCATTCCATTTTCAAAACTCTTCCTAATGCGATTTAGATAGAACTAGATTTGAAGTATTGGAGGACATGGTGGGGGTATTCAGACCCTACAGTGCAGGCCTTAGGCTGATGTTTTGAGAACAAAAAGAAATTATCACATTCTATCACATTCTTAGGTCTATTTGTACTATACACTAGAAATGCCAACTTTAAAGGCAAAGACCTTGCTACAAAATAGGATCAGTTGTAAGTAGTACAAGTTAATTCTGGGGTTAGGGTAGAGTAGTAAAAAATAATACTACCCTAGGCTAGTGCTACAATAACAAAGGCAAAGTAAAAGGTTTTCTAAAAAGGAAGGAGAAGGATAAAAAGGAACTAATAAAGAAGAAAAAGAGGACAAAAGTATGCTTAAACCATACACTTACCCAAAAAGGGAAAGATAGTGGCTAGTCTAGCTTTCTGTCACGCTCACTAACTAAGTGTACCTCCACTGGTGAAGGAGGGGGTGTAGGCAAAGCTGGTGACTGAGGGCACATGGGCAGAAGGTTTGTATACCTCTTATGCATGGGTAAGCTTTTATGATATCTGATAGAGAGCTTTCCCTTGCCTTTGAGCATATGCTGATGCCCTGCAAAGGGGGAGCAAAGCCTGGCAATTGACCAGAGGAGTGGTGGTTCACAAGCAAAGGGGGAATCATTCAACTGGGCTGAGATTACAAGAGAACAGACTTAGGGTCTGTTCCTAGCATACAGTGCAGTATAAGTACATGGGGGCATGAGTTACAGGGAGTTAAAGTGAGTTATGGTGTCCCTAGGACACTGCTACTAGTATAGAGTTATCTTGAGTTATGGTGCAATATGAGTTAATAGGTGCTAAGGCAGTGCATGTATAGAGGTGTGCAAATGTAACACTAGTGGATGCATACCAGTCTTAATGGCCCATCAGGCTGAGTGGTAAGTGTACATAGTAAAAGGGGAAGGTATAGATGGAGTTATGGGCCATAGGGGCCTGGCAGTCTATAGGCGAAGTGAAGGGAGCAGTAGATGATGTAATGAAGGAAAAATAGAGTGTACATTGAGGGAGAATGTAACACTTTCTGCACTGCTGTGCTTTTTCAGTCCCTAGCAAGAGGATAAGAGTGTGGTGTGAGAGGAGAGGAAAAGACACTTGGTCCTGTTATCCAGTCTGGCTGTTTTGGGGGGGTTTATATATGACTTTGGAGGGTGATTTGTAATTTGATTAATAATATGATTTGTAAT
>QLOS01000284.1:0-14016 GCA_003313725.1 Russula sp. MG48 | reverse complement strand
AGTCATGGTAGACAAAAATAGATAGTTCGGACCGTAGCAAGCGTACCAAGGATCGTAACACATCCCTGCCATCGATGCAGCCCTGTCACTGCCATTGCTGCCGTCGATGCAGCCACGTTCGCTGCCATGGGTGCAGCCCGCGTCGCTACCGTCGATGCAGCCTGTCGCTGCCGTTGCTGCCATCAATGCAGCCACTTCGCTGCCATCACTGCTGCCACGTCAATGTCGTCGATGTCGCCGCTACAGCTCCATCGCTGTCGTCGCATTGATGCTGCCGATGCTGCCATCGCTGCCACTCTGGCAATGCCGCTGCTACTGCCCCATCGATGTCGTCGATGTCGCCGCTGCCATCACGTTGATGCCGTCGATGTTGCCATTGCATTGATGCCGTCAATGCCGCCATGCAGCTCCGTCACTGCAGCCCCGTCAATGGCAGCAGTGACGTGGCAGCGAGGCGTAGCCATAAGGACGAAACCACCCCCAGCTTGCCTTTCTGAGCGAGGGGGGGTGGCGACGGCGATGTAGCGGCGAAGGGGCGAAGCATCGGCACAGAGAACTGAAGAAAAAGACACCCCTAACCCGCATGGCAAGCAAGGGGGGTGTTGGTGACGTGGTGGGCCTGGTGGCCGGGCATTCTACGTCCATGTACCTGCGAATGGCCATTGTTGGTTAGTAAGAATGACACAACAAAAAAGAAAAGAAAAGAATACCAGGGATGGCACGCTCAATTGAGCGTGCCGTCAAGTGGGCATTGTTGAGTTGAGAGAGGGTGAGGGAGTGATGCGTGTGAGTGTGTACAGTGGCAAACATTGCCAAATACAGCCTGTGCGCGTACAATTGGGCTCCCTCACAGTTACAAAACATAATATAATTACTTTAATCCTAATAAAAAGTGAATCTAAATTACAATGCCTCAGTAAATAGCAAAAAGCCAGTTCAAACCGGTTATAACTGGTTTTTTGGCTGCTTTGATTGTATATACTCAGTAGAACTGGAACCAGTTAGTACTACCCCAAATCGGGAAAACCATAACCGGCGGTCCAGTTCCTACCAGTTATGGTCTGGTCCAGTTTCCGGTTTTTTTTCGGTCCATAGGACTGAACTTTCAAACACTAGTTGGGCCACCAGTAGTCTTTGGCAATCAGGAGGCAGGTTTTCAGTATGCCTGGGTGCCTGGTGGTTGCTGAGTCATGGTAGAGGGAAATTACCCCCCTCCTAAGGCTGTTGTCTGCCATGACAACCAGGCAATTGGCGTGCCACCAGCCCCCTCCGGCGCGGTGTTCCAGGGGGTAGGTGGAGGCCCAGGTGGCAAGTGTGGATTGGTGGTCCTTCTGGGCAGCCAAGGTGCAATCTTCCAGGTCTATGGCTGTCGCTGCATTGGTGAAGAGCTGTGGGGGTAGGGCAATGATGTCCTCGTTATCATTGCCTGCATTGTCAAAGTCTGGGCGGTGGGAGAGGGCATCGGCTTTGTTAGTGGCCCCAGGGCGGTGGACTAAAGTGATATTGTAGTCTCCCAGGGTCAGGATGTAGCGGGCAATTTGTTGGTTAATTTTCTGGGGTGATCGGTAGTACTGGAGGTTCTTGTGGTCTGTGATAATGAGAACCTGGTGTTGTGCGCCCATGAGGAGGTGGCACCAGTGTTCTAGACCCCAGATGATAGCTAGGAATTCCCTGTCCCAAATGGGATAGTTGCACTCTGTTGCCATGAACATTTTGGAGTCATATCCTACTGGTCTGCAGCATCCCTGGGGGTCGTACTGGTACAGGATAGCTCCTGTCACGTTCTGGGATGTGTCCACTTCGAGCTCATAGGGTCATGCAGGGCTGGGTTGCCAGAGGACTGGGTCGCTGGTGATGATGTTGATGAGCTTGTCTACTGCAGCTGAGCATTCATCCGTCCAGATAAAGGGGGTCCCTTTCCTTAGTAGGTTGGTAAGGGGGCGTGCAATCTCCGCGAATCCTGGGATGAACAGTTGTTGGTATCCTAGGACCCCTAATGTGGATTGCAGCTGTTTGACGCTAGTGAGGGTATGGGGCCATTCCTTGATCCCCTTCAGCTTGCTGGACTCGATGTGCAGTGATTCACCATCAATGACAAGCCCTAAGTATTTCACTCTCCGTTGCTCGAAGAGGCACTTCTGCAGTTTGAGGAAGAACGATCCTTCTTCCAGCACATCCAGGAGTTTGTGGACAATTTGACGATGTAGGGCATGGTCCAGAGGTGTTGTGACAAGGATGTTGTCCATGTATATGAAGATCATTCTGGGGTACTTGAGCTTTAGTGGGCAGAGCAGCCTATCCATGACCCGTTGAAAGGTGCTGGGGGCATTACATTGTCCAAACAGCATGACATGGGGTTCAAACAGTCCTTGTGGCATTTTGAAGGCGGCTTTCCATTGATCTCCCTCCTTGATGCGCACGTTGTGGTATCCCCAGCAAGTGTCGAATTTGGTGAAGAGGGCGCGGCCCTCCAGGTCCCTTGTAAGGATGTTGATGTCAGGTAAGGGGTACATGTCTCAGATTGTCCAGCTATTCAGTGTGCGATAGTCCTGGACTGGGCAGAGGGATCCATCCTTCTTTTTGATGAAGAAGAAGGGTGTGGCATAAGGGGATTTTGACAGCTGGATGTATTCCTTGTCGAGCTGTTCCTTGATCCAGGTGTCGGCAGCGATTAATTCCTTGGGATTGAGGGGGTAGACCTTGCAGTCTAGTGTTGCTGGGGTGTCTGCTTTAAGGTTGATTGTGTGGTCGTCTTCGCGGCTTGGGGGGAATCATTGTGCTTCCTTTTCAGAGAAGACTCTCCAATGGTGTGCATATTCTCTGGGCACGTCTGCAGCAGTAGGAGCTACTTGCTCTTGGTGGGCTTTTATGGCCCACTCCTGCGCAATGTTGGTTTGGTTGATCTGGAGGACAAGGCTGTCTCCTTCCTCCCATCCCACTACGTCCAGAGCGTGGCCTAGCATCTGGGCATATCGCAGTAGGGTCCTTGGCTGTTCCGGTGCCTTCTGTCTGGTTGGTGTGAGTGAGATTGGTCCTCCTTGGATGGATCGTGTGGTCCAGTTGATGCTGGGGTTGAACACATGGAGCCAGGGGAAGCCTAGGATAGTTCTGTCGCATCCTAGGTTAGCCCAGTAGAAGTGTTGGACGTGTCCCTTGTTTCCTTGTCTGATCAGGAGATCGCAGTACATGGTGATGCGGCTGCTGCGATTTTCTGATCCATCCATGTTGTACAGAAGGCAGGGCTGGGGGAGTTGGTGCAGGGTAAGGCGGAGTCTTTTGGCAGTTCTCTGGTCGATGAAGTTGTCTGTGGCACCACTGTCCACTAGTGCTCTTTCTGCAGCCTTCCCATGTATGTTTGAAAATGTAAAGTTGACATTGACACTATTCTGATTCAAGACATACATGGTACAAATTCGTGAAGCTTGATCCCAGGCTGATAGATCAAGCTGCTTTAAAAATCCAGATCTTCTTCTATGATCTGATCAAACATGGCAGTGCGCTCTGTGGCATTCATGGAGCATAGTTGAGAAATGAGGTCTGACTGCGTCATTTGGCTGGCACTGTCTTCTGGAGCGATGCTAGGGGCAACTTGGCTTTCTGTTTCAGCCACCCTGACTTTGGGTGGAGGTGGCCCCTGGCGTCTGGGCTTCTTGCTGCATTGGTTTGTGCGGTGTCCTACTTCCTTGCAGTAGAAGCACTTACGCTCGTCCATGAGCCTTTTCTTTTCTGCCTCAGTCAATGGTCCTCCTAGACGGTTGGTGTCAACTTCCATAGGTACAGGGCCGTCGCCTCCCCTGGGGCGAGCAGGGGCAGGGGTGTTTCTGGGGATAAAGCAAGGGCACGGCGTAAAGCATGAGGGGAATCGCGGCAGGTTTGGGCTGGGTCCCAACATTGCTGTTTTGCATGCCGTCCTCTGGATTTCCTTGCGTGCTGCCTCTTTCCATCCTTCAAGCGTTGTAGGGACTGTATCCCTGTCAAGGATTTTGAGTGCTATTCCTCAATGTAGGCCCTTTGTGAAAAGGTCTAAGGTTCCTCGTAGTGCTTCAAGGTCCGGTCCTATGGACTGGAAAATAACCGGGGACCGGACCGGACCGGGCTGGTTGTAACCGGACTGCGGTTACGGTCCACCTCGGTTAGCAGCGGTTACCGGTTACAGTTCAGCGAGATCACGCACATGTCCATAACCGGCCATGACCGGTTACAACCGGTGCGGACTGGTCCTCGTGCGACGCGTCGCCTCACCCTTGTGACCCACTTGCTGCCTCATCGCAAGCCCCTCTCACTTGCAAATGTGAGCCTCTTCTGCTTGGGATGTGTCACCAAGGCCACCACATCGCCACCATTACCCCCTCTTGCTCACAAATGCGAGGTGGGGGTGGTCCCTCTTCTCAGCGATGACGCATAGGGGCCACGTCAGCGCCACCACTCGCTCGCAAATGCGAGATGGGTGGTCCTCTCTCTTGCAACAACACCTAGTCACCACAACCACCCCCTCTCGCGAGCGAGTTGGGGGTGGTTCTCCTTTTACTTTGCTTGAGACGGTTGCCACATCGCCGCCACCGTCACCACCCCCTCGCTCACAAGCGTGAGGTCGGGTTCTGCTACGACACGGCTGCGGCTGCGGCCGTTGCCCCTCCCTTTCCTTTTTATTATTATCTCTCACCACTGGCTAATGGCTTCCCCCACAGGTAGATGTAGAATGGCCGCCACCCCCTCTCACTCGCAACCGCGAGTTGGGGGTGTTCCGCTTTTACTCAAGCCAGCTGCCCACCATCCCACATCGTCACCGCCGCAGTCTCCATCGCCCCGTGCGAGCGCGGCATCGCGGGTTTCATCTGTATGGGTGCAGCATGCGCATGCTGAGGCGTGTGTCACCGTTGCCGTCACCACCCCGTCCGGCCTGCAACTTGCGCTCGCCTGCAAGTCCATGCGCACGCATGCCGAGGCACCTGTCACCACCTCCGTCACCATCCCGTCCGGCCTGCGACACGCGCACGGGCGTGGCGCGCATGCCGAGGCGCGCGTCATCACCACCGTCACCACCCCGTCCAGACATGTGCATGCCGAGGCGCGCGTCACAACCACCGTCACTACCCCATCCGGCCTGCGACATGCGCACAGGCGCAGCGCGCATGCTGAGGCATGCGTCTCCACAATCATCACCACCCCATCCGGTCAGCGAGTTCATGCGCATGGGTGCAGCGCGCATGCCAAGGCACGCGTCACCACCCCGATTCCTCTCTCCAAGTAATAGACTGTAGTGTAGAATGTGTAGATTATATCTGTATAAAAAATGATTTAATTCCAACCTGTGAGAATGAGAGAAATGCACAATAATGTGCACCAAAGACTGGTCTGAACCGATCTGGACCAGTCCTAACCGGTTATGTGAGGGCTCTAGAAAAAACCGGTTGAGACCAGTTACAAGACTGGACCGGACCACATATAACTGGTTCTATGCGGTCCAGTCTGGTCAGCGTGATTTTTCTTGAAAACTTGGACTGGTCCTGGTCCCGGTTATTCCAAAAAAGGAAAAATAACCGGACCGGACCGGACTTTGAAGCACTAGTTCCTCGTTTGGCTGGGGACCACCCTGAGGCTAGGACATAGTGGTCAAAGCTGGCGATGTATCCGTTGATGTCATCCCCCTGCATGTGCAACTCCGTGAGCTTTCTGTAGGCTTCTTGTTCTTTGGCAGTGTCTGTGAATGCCCTTTTGAAGCTATCTTCAAATTCCGTCCATAGGACTTTGTCTGTGTGCACGATAGGGTTGATTTGTCTGGCAACTTTGTTGTTGAGGGCTTTCATCTGGGCATTGCCCCAATCATCAACCTTAGGTCCCTGGATGAGTGATATGGCAAGGGCCACATGGTTATAGGGGATGGTGACATTCTTCGAGGTGCTGTGGAGGATTCTGTAGATGTTGAACTCCCTGAGGAAGTTGTCACTTTTGCTTTGGTCTCCTTTGAAGGTGGTGGGCTTATTTCTGGTGGCACCATTGTCATTTCTGGGTGGGGTGACTGCGGCCATGGCTGGGGCTGCTGGTGCTGGTGGTTGTGGCTGTTGGAGGATGGGAGGTGGTGTGGTCGGTTGGGCTGCTGCGTGGGCAATTTGCAGGAGCTGGGGCATTTCTTGGTTTTCTGGTTGGAGTGGGTGTGTTCCTTGTAGCATTGCTATGTCCTGGAGTCCGGTGCTGATGAACTCTTCTAGTGGTGAGATGACTTGTGGTACTGGTGTGGGTTCTTCCCCTTTGCTGGCGCTGTGGAAGGCGGATGAAACACGACTGGGGCTGGCTGGGTTGATGCTGATTGGTTCTGGGGAGTCTGGTTTGAGTGAACTGTGTCCTAGTCCTGTTTCGTTGGCGTGTTCTAGTTCTAGGACGTCTTCTGCTCGTGTCCAATACCTTCCTTGGTCGTAGGTTATGAGGTACCAATCATCATTTAGGTATTCAATAACCCTTTCTCTAATGCCTAGCGGGGTGAGGAGGCGGACATGGTAGCACCAGTAATCGTCTGTATCGTTTCTTTTCCAAAAGGCTTCTCCTTTGATGTAGTCAGGGAGATCGTCTTCCCTCCTGACAGGTACCCTTGTTCTGGTTCCTAATGTGAACGCAAGTCTGATTTCTTCCAGGGTTGTTTATCGGAGGGGGAAGCCTGCTGTCTCAAAGAAGGTGTTGCAGATAAAGTCCAGTTCTTGTGCGAAGCTCTCAAGCTCACTGATGAGTTGGTTCAGAAGGTGGTGGTGGTGGTTGGGTCCTCTGTCGCAGAGCCAAGCACACTCATGGCTATGGCGGATGGCGTCACCTCTAGCTTGGTCAAGCAGGTGGTGGGTCCACTCTATAGCATCAAGGAGATTATCTGGCGTGATTTCTCTTGGTCCAGTCAGTCCGTGTCTTCGAGCAGACTCCAGGGTGTCAGAGATAGTTCTAGGATGGTGAGGGCAGCTTCTAGTGTGTTAAACTCTCCTTGCCACTCTTGGTCAATATGGCAAAATATGTCCCTTTTGATGAGTAGGGAGAGGTGTACTTCTGTGGCTCCTCCAGAGCAGGTGTGGTGGCAAATGGCATTGTGGTTGTAGATGGCAACGTCTAGGTAGGATCTCCAACATTCTATGTGGAGGCGGTGTCTGGCAAGTTCCTAAAGGCATTCAGCAAAGGCAGCGTCGTCCAGGGCAGCTCCTGTAGACGCGGTAGAAGGAAGCTTGACTTATGTTACGGCTCGAGGGGCCATTGGCACGACTTGTGCGGTTAGGCATGTGGCAAGAGTGAGCACATGCGAGGGCAACAAGCACGTGGTCCTGAGTGAGACACTTTTGGTGGTCTCAGTGACGTGAGAGTAAACAGACTCTTCAGAGTAGAATGGCTAAGTCACAGGCACTTGTGACTTCAAGGTTCAAAGCTAAGTCATTACAGCTGACTTAGAGAGGCGTGGGAGCAAAGCAAGGTAGTGCTGAGCGAGCACTAAGGTAAGAGGGCAAGGGAAAGCGACTTAGAGCAGCGAGCTCAAGTGACAAAGCAAGGTCAGGTCTCGATTACAAAACTAAGTCAAGCTTAAGGCTTGACTGGTGCAAAGGGGGCTCCTTATATAGGGAGCTACAAGAGGGCACCTGCTAACTACTACTGGAGTCATAACAAGGGTAGTGAGTCAGTCCAAGATCCGAAACTAAGTATAGTAGTGGAGTGATGGCCACATCGCTCCACATGAGCCACATATGCTCCACAGGCGTCACATCGTACAGTAAGCAAGCTGGGAGTCAGATCGAGTCACAGGCAAGTAAAGGTAAGCATAAGGACATAAGCAGAAGAGGAGACAGTCCGTGCAGTCCGCAAGGGAGATCGTAACAATTCCCAGGGTTTGACCTCGATGCCCCACTCCCACAAGGTGCAGATGCAAAGCTAGTTGGACAACCCCTGACTACTTCAGAGGAGGCAAAGAGGGATGAAAGATAGCCCAGCAATGGATGCTGGAACTTGAGAACTATCACTTCCTGAACAGGAGGGCTGCAGCAATTGCCTAGGGAGACAACCATGTCTCACACGCTCTCACCCTCATCAGAGGACCACATGTGGATGGCTGGGCATGCCAGCATATGAAATGGCTATAGCAAGTCTCCAGAGGCAAGATACAGGACAATGACTGTTAATTGTAGGTCCCACATGTATCATCACCATTTGTGCAAAAAACTTGCAGCCTTTCAGCCACTTTTTGTTGCTTTTGGCTGGTTCAAAAGTCACAAGACAGTGCAAGTTGTAAAAAGACAGGAAAGTTGACAAGCTGTTAGAATTTGTAATTAGGTAATTTAGGTTTCATTGGTATCTCAATCAATCACCTATACCACCTGGGTACTCCCACAATCCCCTGGTTGAACTAGACTCCCAATTTCCCACGCTTCACTAGATTCCCAATTCCCACAGTCTGTTCCATTGACAGCAGCTGTTCTCACTTCCAGTCTTTGCATTCAGGTCACAATATATATATATATTTATTAATCTACAGCAGTCCTACAAAATTAATCTACACAAAATATACTAATTTATAAATTGTTTCACTGCCTGCAGACGCACGTGATACATGTGATGGGGGGACATTGCTCGTGGTGCCTGCTTGTTGGGGGGTGAGGCGCTGGCATGTTGATGGCCAGGCACCCATATCAGCACACAGGGTTGTTGCTTGCGGCACCTGCTCATTGGGGGGTGAGGTGCTGGCATGTTGACAGCCAGGCACCCATGTTAGCATGTGGGGTCGTTGCTTGCCACACCTGCTCGTCCAGGGGTGATGCGCCAGTGTGTTGACAACCAGGCACTCACATCAGCACACAGAGTTGTTGCTCACCGTGCCTGCTCATCTGGGGGTGATGTGCCAGTGCATTGACAGCCTGGCACCTGCGTGCTACGACATCCCTCACCATCCGTAGCCAAAAGCCAGCCTGGTCCGCAGTACTGCCCAGACCGCCGTGCTGCCCATGCTGCCAGCCCGTTGCCCCAAGTTTCCAGTGCAAGCCCTTGGTGTAGAGCATTCCGCCAAGAGGATACCGGACTTTGCCATGATGGAGATCTCCGGTGGAGATCTCCACTGACTCATACTGACTCGATATGACTTGATAGTGGCTGATGGAGAATGACTCCACAGTCTAGACCGTTCCAGATGGCCTTCGCCTAATGCCGGGGATTCCCCTAGGGATTCCCCCTTGTGCCACTTCTACTCTTAGCTTATGACTCGCCCTTGCCACCTTACTCCGCCTCGCCCCACTATGCCTAGACTTGCGCTCTACCCTATGTGGAGCAGTACAATACAGCCTCACGCTCCACTCTGTGGAGCTACTATACTTAGAACCAGTGCCAGCCTGTGCCGCCTGAGAGATCCTTACCATACATAGATGAGCCCTCATGTATATAAGGTAGCCAGCTGAGATGGAGACGCCCCATCTCAGACTTAGTACCCAATCCACTAAGTTCCTGCCCCTCCTGCCCTGCCTGCCAGATCCCCTTAAGTATCAAGCCTTAAGGGTTACTCCTGCTTTCCCCTCCACGCCAATCCAAGTCTGCTGCAAAGACTCTGCTGTATCTTGTGTCCACTTAGGGAGCCACATTGGTAGTCCCTCTGTCTAGAGTTTCCAGGTCCAGTTGGGTCCGGTTTTTGACCCCTTTTGGCCACAACTGCAACTGCAACCAGTTGCCCTGCTCACTAAAAATGACCAACTGTAGGGCGTGACATGGGTGACCCCCAGGTGGGATTTTCCAAACCCACACCCGCACCTGTCAAAACTGCACCTGTATGGTTTTGGGTGCAGTTTACCCACGGTAATTTATGGTGTACTACGGTTTCGCAGTTTTACCATGGGTTTATGCAGTGTTGTGAAACCACAGGTGTAGAAGCAACATTATTACAAAAAATATGGCCATAAGGGCACGCAAGAGACTACATAAAAGGAATACATGAACTTCCCAACCACAAGTGTGCGATCTGTGGGTGTGTGGGTGTGCAGGTGGTGTGCGATCTGCCAGCGGGTGGGCAACCAGCAGGCGTGCAGGCATGCGGGCAGGGAGTGTGCAGGCGGCATGCAGGGGGGTGGTGGGTGATCAGCAGGCGTGCAGGCATGCAGGCGGCATGCGATCTGCCAGTGGGTGGGCAGTGTGCGGGCAGATGGGCGACTGTGATTGGAGGCGGCATGGTGGTATGGCGGTGGCATGGTGGTAGGCAGCGCAGCCCCTCCAGCTTGCAGGTGAAGCGAGGGAGGGGGGCGAAGGGGACAAGATCTGTTATTCACAATTATTTGGAAGGCATACAAGATTATCACTACTCCAAATTGATAAAGTCCTATTTGCTCCTCTTTTCTGACACAGCAGCTACCACATCATTGAAGACCACAAGATTACACCACGCCCATGAGCCAAAGCAGAGAAAGGCTCGAATTGAGGATGGGGTGAGGCTGTTGCGAATGAACAGGAGAAGATGATGCCCTTGTGAGAACACGTGTTCGACAGAGGTAGAGGTGGCTAGTTATTATATCAGCATCGTCGTCATGTCATTATGTACCACACGTACCAGGAATGCTCAAGTAGTCCAGGGCCATCCGGTGAAGGTTCAGATAGACATGTTGGTTGTCCACCCACCACTTCAAGGGATCCTTGACGTTCTCGACAGGGAGCTTGAGGTATTCCAGGATCTCGCTCGCACGGGGAGCAGTGGTAACTGAGAGGTCACCAAAGGACGCAAATCCACTATCATTCTTCAACCCCGATTTGTTTTTGGGCGTTGTGTTGGTTTCATCATCAACTACCACCTCATACTTTGCACTGTACTCCTCTCGCACCAGACTTTCCCCTTGTTCGATCCATTCTTCCTCCCACTTCTGATTGCAGAAGTATTCGAGTTTCATGCCAGGGTGTAGTACCATGGCAATACGGTATACAGTCGATGAGTTGGTAAGCGAATAGTAGCGGTCCATTTTCTTGTGTGTGAGTCTCATGGCTGCTCTGAGGGACAGGTGGTAAGCTTTCCCAGTTTGTTGGTTGAGGCCATTAGTTATACGGTCCATAGCAGGAATGACGGCAGCAACACTGGCCGAGTCTTGGGAGAAAAAGAGCATCGCATTCTTGTATTGCTACAGAAGGGGGTTATTAGTATAGGTTGACAATATTTTCAGACACTTATGAGTAAGACCACAATGAGATCTTCAGCAATAGTCCACTCCTCCGTTTCCAGCTCAAACTTCCGGAGCTTGAGGGATTTGTCAGCAGTCATGGCATCGATGATGGTGCAATACTTGATTGCGAAGGCGAGCATATAATATGTAGAGTTCCAACGAGTGACAACATCGCAAGGGAGGATACATGGCTTGAGCTTGAACTCTTTGCAGTAAC
The DNA here is from genome assembly GCA_003313725.1 of Russula sp. MG48. NCBI lineage: Eukaryota > Fungi > Basidiomycota > Agaricomycetes > Russulales > Russulaceae > Russula > Russula sp. MG48. The sequence goes on along the minus strand of QLOS01000284.1, from coordinate 2,655 downwards.
GACACCATGTGGGGAGGGCGATAGTGGTTGACCATACAATTGTGAAAGAAAGTTGGCGGAGCTGTTGGATATGGATCAATAAGATCTTACATGTCAATAAATTAAACGTGCACCTTCATTACCATTTCGCGGATAGCAGCTGTATCAGTCAGAAAATCTTCGCATGCTTCTGCATCCAGGGTGTCCAACTCATCGATGCCATTATCCATGCCATCACCATCATATACGTCTGGAGCAACTAGCGGGTCCTTGCCTTCACCTTCGCCATCGCCTTCGTCATCTTCATCTTCATCTTCATCAAGGTCTGAGTCCACGAGATCATCTATATCATCAATGTCACCACAGTTGGTTGTCTGGTCCAACCCAGCATTGAAAGGATGAAGGAGGGTTTTCACAGAGAGTTGCAAGGTGTGGTTGAAGCAATGGATGTGGTGCTCCAGCACAAATGAGTTGGGCAAGTTTGCGAGAGTCTCCCCTTGTGTGTCGTTTGACATCACATTGTCAGCATTCATAGCAAGGATCTGTAGAAATGATAAGTTCGAATGCATGACAATAGACGACAAACTTACCCGGTCTTGAAGATTAAATGTCTTAAGCATATTCTGAAAAGCCTTCACCAACACCACACTGGTGTGGGACTCAGGAACCTTGACAATATCCAGTAGAAAAGCCAGCATCATCCCATTGTGCTCGAGGTGCACAGTCCATGCGACAAATGCATGGTGGTTGGTTGATGTCCATGCATCAGTTGAAAAATGGACATGCCCTGGGTAATCTTGAAGGAGTTTGATGATATGTCCATGGCACTTCACATAAGCTGCCTTGACATCGCGTTGAACAGTGTTTGGAGATGGGACCTTGAGGTGGGGGTGTCCTGTTGTGAAGAGGTTGATGAGCTCAGGATCGGAGATGATGTTTGCAGGGCGATTGCTTTCAGCGATCCACTTCACGATGTGGGCGCTGATGTACATGAGTTGAAGGAAGTTTTTCATAAAGATTGTGCACTTACCAGAACTCAGAGTTTGAGTGTGCACGAGTAGATTGTTTAACAGGCCGTTGTCCCTGACACGCAAAAGCACTGAAGATGTCACCACTCTGGCTGGTACCAGACTCCCCCTTTAGAGCCAGATTGACGGCATCCTTGTCGAAGCAGGTAATTGCATGTGCCTTGAGGTTGCCAGTCGAGGACCTGTTGGTTTTGTCTTGATAGTGCCAAATGCCTCACTGGCAATTCTTCGCAGCACAATGGAAGAAGTGGGAGACGTGGCCATCATCATGTATCTCGATCTTTACGTTGGGTTTGAAGAATGAATATAATGCAGACCTCCAGGTTAACTTGGCCACCTCTGTGAATTGAAATGAGTGAGATCGCAAGGAGAGGATAATATGTGGATGCACCAAGTTGTTTCTGAAGGATGTCCATCTCATCATCATCATCATCAGACCCGATCTGGATCACCTCTCGTGATGCGTTGCTGGCTCGATCTTCAGTAGATGGGCCATCCTCTGGGTCACTGAAGACTGAAGTAGATGGTGTGTGTTTGGCCCGTTTGATGGGCTGAGCGATGCCTTCATTGATAGGCTTGATGCCACACCAGATTGACTTTGCACTAGATCTAGCTGCACTGGATATGGTGGATGGCGTAGATTGGACTGATGAGTGTGAGGAGTTCGCTGAAGACTGTGTCGAAGTGTGAGGCATGAGTAGGGTGAAAGAAGGAGGGATTCTTTGAACCTTTAAATGGCCAAGCCAGATCTGGATGGATTCGATTTTTTTGTCGTCAATCTCATGTTCCTCAACGAAGTGGAATGAGCCCATGATGATCATAATAGTTGAAGCTCCAGTTCTTGGATCTGAAACTTGGATAGATTGAGAGAGTGAAAACTTCTCATGAGGCTGGTAAACAAACCCCTGGGATCAAAACCACAATTTAGTTCCCACAGGGCCACAGAAGCTAAAAAATATATATTCAGTGTGTGCTAAACCTGTAAACTGTGAGTAAGAAAAACCCAAACCTGTGAGAGTAAAAACCATAACCCGTGGAGTATGGGTGCGGTTTTGGCTCGGGTGTGAAATCCCAACACCGCACCCACACCTGTGACCACCCGTGACCAAAAACTGCGGTGTTACCCGAACCCGTGTCACGCCCTAACCACCGCAACTACGACCACGACCACGACCACGACCACGACCACGACCACGACCACGACCACGACCACGACCACGACCACGACCACGACCATGACCATGACCACGACCACCACTGTGACCGCCACCACCACAACCACCACCACAACTGCCACCACAACCACCATGACCATGACCACCGTGACCACAACCGTGATGACCACAACCGCAATGACTGCAACTGCGACGACCGCAACCATGACCATGAGCACTGCACTACAACCGTGACAACCACAACACCGCGACTGCGACCACCACACCACAACCGCGACCACAACCATGACCATGACCACGACTGCAACCACCGCAACACTGCAACCACTGCAACACCATGACCGTGACCACCCCATGACTGCAATGACGACTGTGACAGCGCGGCTGCAGTCACGCCAGTACCCACAGCTGCTGCCATGCCATATTTTTATTAGGTTAATTATTTATCATACATTCTGCCTGTAAAATAGAGT
>QLOS01000283.1:0-36697 GCA_003313725.1 Russula sp. MG48 | reverse complement strand
AACCAGCCAAAAGGAATGAAAAGTGGCTGAAAGGCTGCAAGTTTTTTGTAGAAATGGTGATGTGCGAGGGGGTGGTCATGATATCTCTGGAGGATTTGCCTTCGTTTGGCCACCTCCTCGGGGAAGGCAGCAAATTGTAAAGTTGCGACGCGTTCCGGTGGGAATAAGGTAATGTTTTCATTGTTATGTTCTCCTTTATCCCCTGGGGGGCGTGATAGGAAGTCTGCGGGGATGTGTTGCTTGCCTGGGACATGCACCAGTTGATAATCGTACTCCTGGAGTTCTGGTGACCATCTGGCCTGGCGGCGATTGAGGTTCTGAGGTCGTAGGAAGTACTGTAGGTTGCGGTGATCTGTGCGTATGATGACTTTGTGTGCGCTCCCTGCTAGGTAGGCCCTCCACGTGCGCAGTGCATCCAGTACTGCGAAGGCTTCCTGGTCTGCAACATCCCAGTTGCGTTGGGTGGCATCGAAGGTTTTTGAGTGGAATGCGACTGGATGGAGGTGTCCCTGCTCGTCTTTTTGCTGCAGGACTGCTCCTAAAGCGTGTTGCGATGCATCTGTGTCCACGTAGAATGGTTTGGCGAAGTCTGGTTGCCTGAGGACCGGTGCTGAAGCTACCCGGTCTTTTAGTTCATCGAAGGCAGCCTGCCACGCTGTTGTCCACTCCCATGGGGTGTCCTTGTGCGTGAGTTCATTCATGGGGCGTGCAATTTCACTAAACTTGGGGATCCAGCGTCGATAGAAGAGGCAGAATCCTATGAACGCGTGGACGTCTCGGACATTCCTTGGAGTGGGCCATGTCAGGATCGCTTTGACTTTGACAGGGTCCATTCTGAGGCGGTCCTTCTCCAGTATGATGCCTAGGTATTCTACCACTGTGACCTCAAACAGGCACTTCTCTGGTCATAGGTAGAGGTCGTGCTTGAGGAGGATTTCCAAGACTTGGGTGGTGATACGGCGGTGCAGGGGGTAGTCCAGAGGTGTGTGCACGAGAATGTCGTCCATATACACTGTAACATAGCCACCATCGATAAGTTCTTTGAAAATCTGGTTCATCATGGTCTGGAAGGTTGCTGGAGAGTTAGTGAGGCTGAAGAACATGACCATTGGTTCGAACAGTCCGAGGTTCGTTTTGAAGGCTGCCTTCCATTGGTCCCCTTCGCGTATGCGGATGTTGTTGTAGCCCCATCTGATGTCCATTTTTGTGAATAGTGCATGTCCCCTTACGTGGTTGATTAGTTCTGGGATCAGTGGTAATGGATAGCAATTGCGGATCATAACAGCGTTCAGTTTTCGATAATCAATGACTAGGCGTAGGTCCCCATTCTTTTTTTTGACGTAGAAGACTGGGAAGCCGTATCTGGAGTCTGAGGGGCGAATCAGGCCCAGGCCCTCATTCTCTTTGACGAATTCTCGCTGTGCGGCCTGTTCTCTGGGGTTGAGTGGGTAGATCTTGCAGTCCATGGTGTCTGGAGCGTCAGGTTTAAGGTCAATTGCATGGTCCCAGGGTCGTGATTCAGGGAAGCGCTGTGCTGCTTGCTCGCTGAAGACTTTGCTGAAGCGGTGGTAGTGGGCTGGTACTATCTGGTCCCATGTCCTCTTTTCCTTTGGTTGTGCTTCTTCGGCAATGCGTTGGGAGACGGTAGCCTTGCAGAGGCGCATGATGAGTTCGTCTCCTGGTTCTAAGAGGGGTTGACACGACGGGAGGTCCACCTGTAACCCTGCAACTTGTACGGGCGGTGTGGGTTGGAGCAGTGATGCTTCTGGTGTGCGGAGGGCAATGCTTTGGTCGATGCTTCCCTTCATCCAGTCGATGTGAGGGTTTACTGCAGCGAGCCATGGGTAGCCCAATATGAGGTCGTCTCCCCCTAGCTCTGCGATGTAAAAGCGGTGGATGTGGCTCTTCTTGCCGGTGATTACTTCCAGTTCAGTGAACCTGGTGAGTTCCCCGATGCTGTTCTTGCTTCCGTCTGCATTCCGCAGTTTTCTGGGGCGTTTGAGGGGTAGTGTGGCGATTCTGTTTCTTTTGACGAAGGTTGGGCTGACGAAATTTTCTGTTGCCCCACTGTCAATGAAGACAGGGAGCTCGGCCTTGGCAGTCGAGGTGTGTAACTGAGCTGGGATATGCAACGATTTGATTCTTGGTAGATACACATCACGACAGAACATGGCCCGAATACTGGCCGACGTATTCAGGCATTTGGAAAACCCTGGCCCTCCCACATCTGGCCCATCTGCTCATACTGCTTGTCACTGAGGGCGACCATGGCCTTGAGAATTTCTTCTGGGCCCATCATCCCTTGAGGGACGGAGGGCATAGAGTTTCCTGGGTCCTCTTCTCCGTCTTCCTGCGTTACTTGTGCCTTGGCGGCTCGAGGGCGGTCTCCTCTCGCCTTTCTTTGGGGGCATTGGCGTGCCATGTGGCCTTGCTTCTTGCACTGGTAGCAGCGTCCTTCTTTCTGGAGGCGGGCCTTCTCTGAGTCACTGAGCATGGCCCTAAGGTGGTCTACTTCCATTGGGACTGGTCCCATTTGACTTGGGCGGAGTGGCTGTTGGTGGCGTTGTTGCTGCTGGGGGCGAGGACCCCACATAGGAAATGGAAAGAAGGGGCGAGGGGTCCACTGGGCTCCTGCAAGGGGGTTCTGCTGCTTTTGCTGGGCTAGAATGCCTTGTTCGATCTGCCAGTGAACGTGATTGGTGCGTGCTGCATGCTTCCACTCTTCCCAGGTCATAGGGACGGGTCTTTCCTTGAGGCAGGCCTTGAGGAGTCCGGGGTTGAGGCCCTTCCAGAAGTACCACACAACAGCGACATTGTTAGGTTCGAGGTTCCCCCTTTCAGCGAGTTCTTCGAACCTAACGATGTAGCTATCAACGCCTTCTCCTGGCTGCATCTTAATCACCATCAGCTCTTGCTGTGCCCTCTGGGGGGCAGAGATGTCAGAGTAATCGAGGAGGAACCTGGTTCTGAAGGAGTCCCAGGGGTGAGGGTCTTGTATGATGCCTCTGGAGACTTGTTGCAACCATTTCATGCGTTGGCACGCCCATCCATCCACGTTCGGCCCCCTGATGAGGGTGAGGGCGTGCGCGATGCGGTTGTCTTCTTGTGCAATGGCCGTCGTGTTTCTGTTCAGGAAGTGGTAGTTCTCGAGGTCCAGCATCCAGTGTTGAGCAATCTTGCGCCCTTCCTCGCCTCCTCTAAAAGGTTCTGGGGGTTGGCCTACTAGTTTTGCGTCGGCACCTTGTGGTCCTGGGGCGTCTAGGTCAAATCCTGGGAATCCAGGTGGCTCTCCTCCTGGTGGTCCTGCCCCGAGTGGTCCTCCGCCAGGGTAACCTCCGCCCCCTCCTGGTGGTCCTCCGCCTCCTCCTGGTGGTCCTCCACCTTCCCTGTCTCATGGTATATCAGGGCGAGGTTCCGCTGGGGCGAGTGGGTTGACTCTGGCGATGTCTGCATAGGACTGGCCCGCCGCAAGGGCGTAGCGTGCTGGAGCAATGACCTGGGTGCTCATGACTTGTATTGGTTCTGGGTCTTCTTCAATTGGGCTTGGGTCCCTGACTTCTTGGCGTTCTGCGCTTTCGATCGCTCTCCCAATATCAATAGTGAAGGGAGTAGTGTCGTCTTCTGGGTCCTGTGGTTCCCCTAGTATTGGGAAGCGTGTCTTGGCGTTTGCGTACACAAAGTGTTTGTTGGTTTTGTTGTCGTATGCAACTTCGTACCAGGCGCCAGCTACATGGTGTACTGGGTACGCTGCGATCTTTGATCACCCCGGGAGGATGGCAAGGAAGAAGTGTCCTGTCCACGGGATTGTTCCTTCAAAGTGTGACGATGATTTGTATCCTTCTTGGAGGAAGAGGACTTGCTGGTCATCCCTCTTATCGTCTTCTACACAGAGTGTGACTGTGAACGGCCTGAACTTGTGGTCTACTGGGGAATCCACAACGGTGCTTGGGCCAGGGGCCTCTGGCTGACTGGGTAAGTCTGTTCTAATGTCACGCTCACCGCGTGAGCGTACCTCCACAGGCGAAGGAGGGGGCGTAGGCGATGCTGGCGATTGTGGCCTTGTAGGTAGGAGGTCTGTATACCTCTCACGTGCAGGCGTACTCTTGTGATGTCTGATAGAAAGCTTTCCCTTGCCTTTGAGCATACACTAAGGCCTCTGCAAGGGGACGCGTGAAGTCTGGTAATTGACCAGAGGAGTTGTGGTTCACAAGGGAAGGAGAGGAACCATGCACAAGCTGGGATTACAAGAGAACAGACTTAGGGTCTGTCCTAGGCATACAACGCGATATAAGTACATGTGGAGACAACTCATAGGGAGTCAGGGCGAGTCATGGTGTCCCTAGGACACCGCTACTAGTACAGAGTCACAGGGAGTCAGCAGGAGTCATCATAGTACATGAGTCACTAGGTGCCGAGGCAGCGCATGCGCAGAGGCATGCAAATGTAGCACTAGTGGCTGCGTGCCGGTCCCAATGGCCCATCAGGCCGGGTGGTAAGTATATGGAGCGAAATAGGAAGGTGCGAGTGGAGTCATGGGCCGTAGGGGCCCGGCAGTCCATAGGTGAAGCGCAGAGAGTAGTAGGCAGTAAAAGTGAAAAGAAATAAGGCGTACAGTGAAGCGGGAGTGTAACAGTCAACCCATTTGCCCCAGCAGAACCTCGCCCTGATGTACCATGAGACAGAGAAGGAGGGGGCGGAGGACCGCCAGGAGGAGGTGGGGGACCACCAGGAGGAGGCGGAGGTCACCCTGGAGGAGGACCACTCGGAGCAGGGCCACCAGGGGGAGAACCGCCTGGATTTCCAGGATTTGACCTGGGCGCCCCAGGGCCACAAGGTGCGGACGCAAAACTAGTTGGCCAACCCCCAGAACCCTTTAGAGGGGGCGAAGAAGGGCGAAAGCATGCCAGACACTGGATGCTGGACCTTGAAAACTACCACTTCTTGAACAGAAACGCCGTGGCCATCGCACAGGAAGACAACCACGTCGCGCACACCCTCACCCTTATCAGGGGACCACACGTGGATGGATGGGCACGTCAGCGCATGAAATGGCTGCAACAGGTCTCCAGAGGCATCATACAGGACAATCACCCCTGGGAGTCCTTCAGGACCAGGTTCCTCCTCAATTACTCTGACATCTCTGCCCCCCAGAGGGCACAGCAGGAGCTGATGGCGATCAAGATGCAGCCAGGAGAAGGTGTCGATAGCTACATCGTTAGGTTCGAAGAACTCACTGAAAGGGGGAACCTCGAACCTAACAATGTCGCGGTCGTATGGTACTTCTGGAAGGGCCTCAACCCAGGACTCCTCAAGGCCTGCCTCAGAGAAAGACCCGTCCCCTTTACCTGGGAAGAATGGAAGCACGCCACACGCACCAACCATGTCCACTGGCAGATCGAGCAAGGCATCCTAGCTCAGCAGAAGCAACAAAACCCCTTCGCAGGGGCCCAACGGACCCCTCGCTCCTTCTTTCCATTCCCTACACGAGGCCCTCGCCCCCAGCAGCAGCAGACGCAGCGCCACCAACAGCCACTCCGCCCAAGTCAAATGGGACCAGTCCCAATGGAAGTAGACCGCCTCAGAGCCATGCTCAGCGACACAGAGAAGGCCCACCTGCAGAAGGAAGGACGCTGTTATGAATGCAAGAAACAAGGCCACATAGCACGTCAGTGTCCCTGAAGGAAGGCAAGGGGAGACCATCCACACGCCGCCAAAGCACAAGCAGCGCAGGAAGACGAAGAAGAGGACCCAGGAGACACTGCTACACCTGCACTCTCCGTCCCTCAAGGAATGATGGGCCCAGAAGAAATTCTCAAAGCTATGACCGCCCTCAGTGACGAGCAGTATAATCAGATGGGCCAGATGTGGGAGGGCCAGGGTTTTCCAAACGCCTGAATACGTCGGCCAGTATTCGGGCCATGTTCTGTCGTGATGTGTATCTACCAAGAATCAAATCATTGCGTATCCCAGCTCAGTTACACACCTCGACTGCTAAGGCCGAGCTCCCTGTCTTCATTGACAGTGGGGCAACAGAAAACTTCGTCAGCCCCACCTTCATCAAAAGAAACAGAATCGCCACGTTGCCCCTCAAACGCCCCAGAAAGCTGCGAAATGCAGACGGAAGCAAGAACAGCATTGGGGAACTCACTAGGTTCACTGAACTGGAAGTAATCACTGGCAAGAAGAGCCACATCCACCACTTTTACATCGCAGAGCTAGGGGGAGACAACCTCATATTAGGCTACCCATGGCTCGCCGCAGTAAACCCTCACATCGACTGGACGAAGGGAAGCATCGACCAAAGCATTGCCCTCCGCACACCAGAAGCATCGCTGCTCCAGCCCACACCACCTGTGCGAGTCGCAGGACTACAGGTGGACCTCCCATCGTGTCGGCCCCTACTAGAGCCAGGAGACGAGCTCATCATGCACCTCTGCAAGGCTACTGTCTCCCAGCGCATTGCCGAAGAAGCACAATCGAAGGAGAAGAGAACATGGGACCAGATAGTACCAGCCCACTACCACCGCTTCAGCAAGGTCTTCAGCGAGCAAGCAGCACAGCGCTTTCCTGAATCACGACCCTGGGACCATGCCATTGACCTTAAACCCGACGCCCCAGACACCATGGACTGCAAGATCTACCCACTCAACCCCAGGGAACAGGCCGCACAACGGGAATTTGTCAAAGAGAACGAGGGCCTGGGCTTAATTCGCCCCTCAGACTCCAGATATGGCTTCCCAGTCTTCTACGTCAAGAAAAAGAATGGGGACCTACGCCTGGTCATTGATTATCGAAAACTAAACGCCGTTACGATCCGCAATCGCTACCCACTGCCATTGATCCCAGAACTAATCGACCGTGTGAGGGGACATGCACTATTCACAAAGATGGACATCAGATGGGGCTACAACAACATCCGCATATGCGAGGGAGACCAATGGAAGGCAGCCTTCAAGACGAACCTGGGGCTGTTTGAACCGATGGTCATGTTCTTCGGTCTCACCAACTCCCTGGCAACCTTTCAGACCATGATGAACCAAATCTTCAAGGAACTCATCGACGGAGGCTACATTACAGTATACATGGATGACATCCTTGTGCACACACCTCTGGACTATCCCCTGCACCGCCGCATCACCACCCAAGTCCTGGAGATCCTCCTCAAGCATGACCTCTACCTACGACCAGAGAAGTGCCTGTTTGAGGTCACAACGGTGGAATACCTAGGCATCATACTGGAGAAGGACCGCCTCAGGATGGACCCCGTCAAAGTCAAAGCAATCCTGACATGGCCCACTCCAAGGAACGTCCAAGACGTCCGCACATTCATAGGATTCTGCCTCTTCTATCGACGCTGGATCCCCAAGTTTAGTGAAATTGCACGCCCCATGAATGAACTCACGCACAAGGACACCCCATGGGAATGGACAACAGCGCGGCAGGCTGCCTTCGATGAACTAAAAGACCGGGTAGCTTCAGCACCGGTCCTCAGGCAACCAGACTTCGCCAAACCATTCTACGTGGACACAGATGCATTGCAACACGCTTTAGGAGCAGTCCTGCAACAAAAAGACGAGCAGGGACACCTCCATCCAGTCGCATTCCACTCAAAAACCTTCGATGCCACCCAACGCAACTGGGATGTCGCAGACCGGGAGGCCTTCGCAGTCCTGGATGCACTGCGCACATGGAGGGCCTACCTAGCAGGGAGCGCACACAAAGTCATCATATGCACGGATCACTGCAACTTACAGTACTTCCTACGACCTCAGAACCTCAATTGCCGCCAGGCCAGATGGTCACCAGAACTCCAGGAATACGATTATCAATTGGTGCACATCCCAGGCAAGCAACACATCCCCGCAGACTTCCTATCACGCCCCCCAGGGGATAAAGGAGAACATGACAATGAAAACATTACCTTATTCCCACCGGAACGCGTCGCAACTTTACAATTTGCTACCTTCCCTGAAGAGGTAGCCAAGCGAAGGCAAATCCTCCAGAGGTACCATGACCACCCCCTTGCAGGACACCCGGGTGTCAAAAACACACTTGCGCTTCTGCGAAGACACTATGAAGGGGGGAAGGAACTTGAACACTTCACAAAGGAATATGTACAAGGATGCGCCAAATGTCAAGAAACCAAAGCACACACCACGCAGGCAAAGGCAACCCTCTTTCCAATTGATGTCCCTGCAGAAGAAGGGCCATTCCAAAGCGTTTCCATAGACCTAATCACGGACCTCCCCCTCTCGGCAGGGCACAATGCAATCCTCACCATTGTAGACCAAGGCTGCTCTAAAGCAGCGCGATTCCTTCCATGCTCAACCACAATCACAGGAGAGGGAGTGGCTGCACTGTACTTCTGCCACATCCTCCCATGGTTCGGACTCCCCAGGCGAATCATCTCCAATCGGGACCCCAGATTCACGTCACACTTTGCGCGCGCACTGGCCCAAAGCATACATGCCAAACAGAATATTAGCACCGCCTTTCACCCAAGGACAGATGGGCAAAGCGAACGCGCCAATCAACAAGTAGAGCAGTACCTGCGCCTCTGGGTTCCAGATCAACAGGACCAATGGGCATACTACCTCCCCATGGCAGAGTTTGTGTACAACTCCTGGCCACACGATCGCACAAAACTCACCGCACACGAACTCCTCTTTGGCTACCAACCTCAGTGCACGATTGACAACAACCCAACGCACCCGCCAGCAGTGCAAGACCACCTCACACACATCCTAGACGCCAGAAAGCGTGCACAGCGGCTCCTGAATGCGCCACCAAAGACAACAACACCTCGTTTCCAAAAGGGACAAAGAGTCTGGCTAGAAGGACGCCACATCAAAACCTACTATCCCTCTAGTAAGCTGGCGCCCAAATGCTTTGGGCCATTCAAAATCACATCTGTCATCTCTCCTGTGGCTTACCAACTGGAACTGCCACCATCATGGACGATTCATAAGGTGTTTCACGTGGATCTCCTGACGCCTTACCAAGAAACAGACGCCCATGGACCAAATTACACACGCCCCCCACCAGATATCATTGAAGGTGCACCAGAATGGGAAGTAGAGCGCATTATGGGGGAGCGCCACTGGGGCAGAAAGCGCAAACACCAATTTCTAATCAAATGGAAGAACTACCCACACGCTGACAATACATGGGAACCAGCCACAGGAGTGCACGCTCCAGACCTAGTCAGGGAATTCCATCAAAGAACCAAGGCGCAGCGAGGTGCTGCGAGACCTGAGAGGGGGGTAATACACAGAAGGGAGGGACTTGCGCACGTCATTTCCACCCTCACCAGCCTGAGAGCACGACCAGCCAGGACACAGGAATTTCCGGTTGGACTTTGTGCGCTGGGTCCTTCGTGCACGTCTCCAACAGCATCGTCAGCGGCCACCAGAAGTCCAGAATTGGTGCCAGACTCATCGTGCACCTCTGTCTCTCGTGCACGCCGAGCAGCATTGTCAGCGTCGCTTCCTCCTACACCAGAATCAGAGTCAGAGACAACGCTTGCCACGTTCATTGCCATGTCCAGCACAGGGAGCCTACCAACGTTCTCGCCCGCCACGCAGCTCCCAGACTATCCTCCCATGCAGCTCCCCGAGTACCCTAATAGTAAGCTGCTTAGAAACCCAGCCAGGAAGCTGACGCAGGAAGGTTCCTGGCCCGAAATGGCACGCAACAAGACAGCCTATAAAACCACAAAGAAACACCCCCAATCATTTTCCATCTACCCCCGTCCATTCCTCACAGCTGTGGCTTCAGTCTACCCTAACATCTTCCACACCTCTTCATCCCCACAGAACTTTAACCCTGCCGCTCAACTCGCTGCTGGTCGCCACCCTCGTCACCCTCGTCCTGCTTATATGTCTAGCTCCTCTACTACGTCCTCCGCGCTGGGTTCCCCCATTTACCAGGGGGACTATAGTGATTTTGCTGCCGCCATAGACCAACCCATCCCTGCCTTGGAGCCCCCGCCGGGCTCCCCCATGACTGACATTGAGCTCCCTCCTGTCGTTGAATTGGGAGTCCTCACAGCCAACCCAGACACCACTTCCTACCCCGAGGACTACCAGTACCCTCCTCGCGGCCACTCCACCACCACCAATGTCCCTGGCCTCCTGCTCATGGATGCCATGGGAGAACCCGCCACCGAAAACGACGAGGAAGGCCCATCCTTCGCCGTAGACATGCGTGGCGCCGCCACAGGGGAGGAGGTCATCCGTCGCCTCAATGCAATGGTGGCAGAGGTGATCGACACACTAGACGATGAAGAGGTGAGGGATGTAGTCATTGACGCGACCACAGCACTGCGCGCCAGGATTGAAGGCAGCAGCGCCCCGAACACCCCCTCCTGGAACCCCACGAACATCCCAGATGAGTGGAGCCCCCTTGCAGCCATCGACGTGGAGGGAGTTACCGAGGGGGCAGAAGAGCAGGACCACCCAGGACACCCCTATCGCCTCAACCACCCCTGCAGCCCCTACTATTTCACAACAAAGATCCAGGACGGGTCAGGCGCCCTTGTCACCCCCAAGTACGTCGTGTTCATGTTTGGAGCCAAGGACCCCGTCGTACTGGCCACCATGGGGCAAGGGAAGGTCATCTTCACGCACCCCCTCTACGCACGACCAGTGGCAGAACACTCCTGGCGCCCACTCCCTCGCCTCACACCCAGGCAAGTCGCCATATTTTCTGACGAAGGGGGGGACACTGGCTCCTTCTGGCACCATGTGGATAACGCCCTCAAAGCCCTGGGGGACCCCTATCTCATTGGGGAAGTGGAACGCCTGCGCACTGCAGAGATGGGGATAGAATCCCATGCCATTGACATCGAAACAGAAAAGCGGCGCGTGGCAGAGGCACAATGCCTCCTCAAGTTTCATCAGAGGAGGCTCAACTACTACAAGGACCAGCACTACCAGTCGGTGATGCGCCTCTCCTGGGCGGATGCATATAACGCCATCTTCCCCTATCTCACCAGCGTCCACGCCCCTGCCGACACCCCAGAGGACCAAGTCCTCTCCTACTGCCCCTGCCCCGCGTTGCGCGAGGCCCTCGCCAAGGCCGGACATGGCTGCACCCAACGCCCGGAGCCGTACACCCTCGCTAGGCGCATCTTTGGGCGCCCTCCCCCTTCCGCACACTCCCTCCTCGAACGCATCGACATGGGCGCCCCCACCGCCCATTCGGAGGTAGACAACGAGGCCTTGGACGCCTACGACTGGACTGACCAAGGTAGCAACTGAGGACAGTCGCGGACTGTAGGAGAGGGGTGATGTTACGCTCTGCTGCACACTGTATGCTTAATTTCTTTCATCTTTACTGCCTATCTCTGTCTTGCGCTCTGCTTATGGACCGCCGGGCCCCTACGGCCCGTGACTCCGCTCGCGTCTCCTTGTCTTCTCACTGTACACATACCACTCGGTCTGACAGACCGCCAGGACCGGCGTGCATCCACTAGTGCTACATTTGCACGCCTCTGCGCATGCACTGCATCGGCACCCATGACTCATATGATACGATGACCCCTACTGACTGTGCATGACTCTGTACTAGTAGCGGTGTCCTAGGGACACCATGACTCGCTCTGACTCTCTATGAGTCATTCCTACATGTACTTATATCGCGTTGTATGCCTAGGACAGACCCTAAGTCTGTTCTCTTGTAATCTCAGCCTGTGAATGGTCCACTCCCTTCCCTTGTGAACCACTACTCCTCTGGTCAATTGCCAGACTTCACGTGTCCCCTTGCGGAGCCTTAGTGTATGCTCAAAGGCAAGGGAAAGCTCTCTATCAGACGTCACAAGAGTACGCCTGCACGCAAGAGGTATACAGACCTCTTACCCTCGAGGCCTCAGTCACCAGCGTCGCCTACGCCCCCTCCATCGCCTGTGGAGGTACGCTCACTCGGTGGGCGTGACAGAGACAGTCCTGAAGCACCTGAGAAGATGGTCGCCAGGATACTCGAACGAACTCATGTTGGTGGGGTGAGGGTACATCCACGCGGTAAGCTCGTCAATCTCAACGGAGCCAAGGTCAATAACATTCCCAATGAAGTTAAGCCTGGTGATTTTGGTGGGGTGCATCTGGACAACCGCCCAATCATCAGTGAAACCGTCATCGCCGTGGTCAAGACTAATTGGGGGGGATAAAACGACATGGCCAATAACCCGGTTCTTTTCCTCCTCCCAATCTCTGATGACATTGGCGAGCAACTTCTCGAAGGCTTCGATCGCCTCGATCGCCTCGTCCATCTTGGGCTTTACCACCTTCCGCTCTGCGGTAGCATCAACCTCGTCCTCCATCTTGTCAACTAGCGCCAAACGCCTGTTGAGCTGATTGATGATGACTTTCTTGGCACCGATCGCGGCCTCGATATCCTTGAGACGAGCCTTGAAGGCAGCCTCGCCCAACAACATGACCTTCCTGCGAGGTGCACCAGTGCCGTCGCAGAACTTGTAGAGCTTGTTTTCTTCCTTATCAGGGTGAAACAAGACATGTCTAGCGGTGAGGAGGTGGAGGATGCCGGGCTTGGCAGGGTCGATGAAGAAGATGCCACCAGTTCCCTCGAAGTTGGGGGTCTTTGCGCCGCAGATGGAGAGACCTAGAGAAGTGGAGAAGGGCTCGCGGACGACGGCGGCGGGGTTAGCGCTGATGGCAGGCTTGTACATCATCACAGCGCGGGTGAACTTGGATTCACGAATTTCGACGTGAACATCGTCGATACCATTCTGTACAAGGATAGATCAGCAATGAACAGCGACCTCGATGCCAAGTTCGGGAGAGAGAGAGCCAGGGTTGACTCCTACGAAGATGACGGTGGGAGGGGAAGACTGGCCAGCCATCCCGATGCGAAGTGGGTTCATACTGGTGACCTGAACCCCCTTCCCCTGGAAATAAAGATCCATGGCAGGACCAACAGTCTTCTCCCAGACCGTGTTGAGAAGGTGCATGCCGAGAGGAGTCAACTCCTTGGGTTCCAGGTACGCTTCAGCACCCGTCGGCTTCATCCAGACGTCAGGACTGGAGTGAGCGATAAAGCAGGGCTTAGATGGTAGGCCATAATAGTAATTTGTTGCTTCAATGTCAGAGGGAACATAGGGAGCATTCAAGTTGGGTGGATTGTGGTTGAGCAAGGAGATGAGAATAGTGGACTTGACGTCCTGGTCGGTAGTAGACATGGCAATGCGAGTTTGAATCTATGTCTCAGTGCTAGGCCCTGGAGGGAGAGGGCATGGGGGGGAAAGATTAGGATGGGGAGAGATTAAAGGAGAAACGGGACGCACTTGACAACTCAGTAGGCACAGCATGAACAAAGTGAAGATAGGGAATGGGGGCAATCCGGCGCCAGCAGAATAGCGTGCAAGCAGAGCGCACTACCGGAAGGGTAGTACCCTTCCAGTAGTGCACTCCGCTCACACGCTATTCTGCTGGCGCCAGATTGCCCCTGTTCCCTATCTTCACTTTGTTCATGCTGTGCCTACCGATTCTTTTCAGAACTTGACAAGGGAACAAGAGCAAGCGAGTGCGCCTGTTCTTATAACCCAAGTCTCTGACAAGCCCCTGGGCTTTCTTTGGCAGACTCCAAGCCACTGTTCTCGATCTAGGTGACTCGCAATTCAGGAGCAGTGGGTCGCCCACTGACAGGGCCGCCGCGTGTTGGTTCTTCAAGTTGCGCGCGGCGGTCGCACGTGATCTATTGCCAAAGGAGATAGACCCCTATGCGGAAGGCTGTGACGAACTTATCGAGTCTCAACTCTGAGCTCATCATCGTCGGTCTCATGGGCTTGATCGATCCTCTGAAGCCCGATATCCCGGATACCGTTCGGTGCGAAGCGAAAATGCCCTCTCCGGCGCGTGCTATATTATCCTCGCTGACTTTTCCCTTCAGGATGGAGCTGGGATCCGCTTCTTCGTCGTCACGGGTGACCATCCCACGACGGCCGTTGCTATTGCCGCGCAGGCAGGCATCATCTCGAACCCGGCCACGGTACATCGCGCCTCGGACCTCGTCGAATCCCTGCACAGGAGAAGGAGGAAGAGAAAGACGAGGCCAAGGCCGTGGTGACGCGTGAACTTACCGAACAGGAAGCGCCGCAGAGCATCATCATCACGACCGCGGAGCTCGAGACGCTCACGTCCGAGCAGGAGGACATCCTGTGCGCGTACCGGGAGGCTATCTTTGCACGCACGACGCCCGAGCAGAAGCTGCGCATCGTCCGCTCTTTGCAGGCTCGCGGTGGCGTCGTCGGCGTCACGGGCGACGGGGTCAACGATGCGCCGGCATTGCGCGCGGCAGACTGCGGTGTTGTGATGGGTAGCGGCTTGGACGTTGCTTGCAAGGCGGCGGACATGGTCCTCTCCGAAGACTTTTCGGCTATCGTCGTTGCGCTAGAGTATGGTGAGTCACACACCCCTTCCCTGGCTTGCGAGTTCCGTTCGTCGGTTTGAACTCGCATCGTAGGTCACCTGGTGTATGATAACCTCAAAAAGATGATTTGTACCTCCTTCCCGCTGGCAGGTGAGTGCATATATATATCGTGCTCTTGTCCATTGACATGTCTGACGGGTGACCACCCAGTTTTTCGGAGCTCATGCCCATTCTGTTGAATGTCCTCATCGGTGTTCCACAAATGCTCAGCAACATTTAAACTATACTGCGTTGCGGTACATCTTGGAAATCCCGCCTAACTTCGCTATCGCAAAAGCGTTCACATTTGATCTGGTTTTCCTTGCAGACTGACGTCCCTCTGCGTTGAGCATGTGCTTGGAGCCGCCAGAGAGTGGTTTGCTTTCTCGCCCACCGCGCAATGTGCGAAAGGAACGCCTGGCGAACAGTCGGTTGCTACATCAGGCATACGGCTTCCTCGGTATCATCGAGTCGCTCTGTGCCATCGCAATGTCAGTCTCCCCCGCATCGATTCTTTCCCTCAAAACATTGACCTTGTTTTTTATCGTCTTTGCAGGCCATTTTGGTACCTCCAACGCAACGGCTTGCCGTTTTCCTCACTGGCGCTGCAGTTTGGCAACTACCCCGCTGCTCTGACAAACGACTCGTCTATGAGGCACAGAGTGTATACTGTTTCACCCTCGTTGTGATGCAGTGGGGGTACGTTGGAGAGAGGGGTTGCACCCCCAAGGACTCGTCGATGGGTTCAACCAAGGTTACTCTACGCACATGATCCGCTATATGTACTACTAATCCCGTGACTTCCTCATCATGTGACCTCTGACCTCCTCCCCTATTCCAACGTCATTTTTTTTTGTCAACGTAGCTTGAAACTCACCTACCACTTGTGTGTATGTTGCATACAGTAACTTGCTCTCTACGCGCACACGCCGATCGTGTATCTTCCAGCGGGCGTCAATCGCGCTGTGATACCCGCCGCGATCTGTGCACTCCTCATCGGCCTCTTCTTTTGTTACGTGCCCGTCTTGTATGTCTTGCCTATCCTCTGGGCTTGCTCTCGTCTCGTGGAGTTGATATATGATGTGTCATCTCTTCTCAGCCATGAGCCATCACACCTTTCAGATGAGCAATATTCCCGCAGAGCACTTCTCCATTCCGATGACATTCGCCTTGGCTAAGTTTTTAGTCGATTTCCTCATGCTCGCGTGTTCAAAGACTTTGTTTTTTTCTCTCCTACAGGCTGGATGAAATGCGCAAGTTGATGGTACGCAACTATCCTTGCAGTTTCGTCGCATGGCTAGCATGGTGGATTTTTCATGACTGACATACTCACACACCACACCCATGCGCCACTAACCCTCTTACATATACATGATTCACCCCTCCGATTGTGAACACAACGCAAGAGATACGATACTAGACCTGGCTAAGTGAAAGTGATATTTACCCATTAGGACTAGGCCTCGCGTCAAAATAATTGGTGGCCGATGACGGCGATTCCCACAAGCAGCTCATTGAAGGATTGGTAGAGGGAGAGCACAGACTTGTCGATCTGTGCTGGATCGCTCAGCGAGCTCCTGGCATGGATGGTAGATCCCTTGAGCCGAGACCGCACTGTGAATTGGCCTCGATATAACTTAGTAGCCCTGAGAAGTGTATATTGGCACAAAGAGAAGCCAGAGCGTATTAGTAGATGAATCCAGGCATGTTGCGATGCCTCTCAAACAGCTGTTAAAGCTGCCGGACCGGACCGATGAATCGTCTTCTATCGGCCGATAGAAGAGCTAGCAACTGCGAGCACCGAATGTGTAGGGCGTTGTGGAGGTCCAATTGGTGTGGATTCACGGGAAGAGAAATGTGCGCAAGGACAGCTAAAAGGTCTGGGTGAACCATCAAAAGAATAACATCGGGCCGCCGAGGTTAGCATCGGGATCTTCACCAAGTCACCCAGGAACGACGGGCAGATCCGAGAAGTGGCTGTCTATCACTCCACCGGGGCATACAGTAGCGTGTAGACGGGGAGCGAAGTTGAAAGCACGGCGGGGCCCACATGCGAGAACGACGGATGTGATGTGAGGAGAGCGAGTTGGAAGTCCCGGAGAGACACTCTCTACAATTCGCTCGTTCAAACGGACACCATATTGTCATGATGTAGTATTGCAAGCACTCGCTCCCCCTATCATAACCGATCAATAATACAACACTGCCCTCGGGAATGCCTAGTACGCGCGCGGGATAGAACCGCTTCTGACCCCACCTCTCCCCGCTGGCAAGAAATTGAACAAGTTGGCTTCGTTGTATGAAGAAAAATCGCAGCTGCCCGTATGATATCAGCACTGGCGTCTATTAAGGCAAGGCAAACGTGGACACTTACACTGGGCCCTACACACTCTCGGCACCGTGCTTCAACAATAGTTGTTCAATTTCGTACTTTTCTCTCTGCAGCTCTACTTCAGATTTCCTCTCCGGCCGCGGTTGATAAAATTTCCCAGTCCTCTCCGAGACTACTTGAAATGGCGTCTGGTCGTGATTGTCCCGCACATGGACATTTGCACCAAGCTCCAGCAGCTGCTGTACGACACCCAGCTGTCCCTCTCGAGAGGCAATGTGCAGTAGAGACTCCCCGGAGTCGTCCTGGGCATTTAGGTCTGCACCATGCTTTAGTAGTAGCTGTACAACTCCCAGATATCCCCGTTGCAATGCCATATGAATTGGTGTCACGGTCTCCCACATGTAAGACCAGGTATTCGGATCCGCATTGGACCCAAGGAGTAGTTGTGCAACCTCCAGGTGTCCTGCCTGCGACGCCGAGTAAAGCGGGGTCTGATACCCGTTATCCTTGGCGTCTATGTCTGCACCGCACCGAAGTAGTAGTCGACAAACTTCAACATGTCCTCTATACGACGCCCAATGTAACGGAGTCCACCCGCCCCAGTCCCGGTCTTCGATATTGGCACCATGTTCAAGTAGTAACTCCGCAGTTTTGAGAAATCCCTCCCCAGAAGCAGCATGCAATGCCGTCTGCTGGGAACGGCTTTGCGCATTTACATCCTGGAAGCATGTAGTGACAAGCCATTCTGCCACGTCTTGGAATCCGAATAGTATAGAGTAGTACAATGGTGTTATCTCAGGGGGATAAGGATATTCCAAGGTCATCGATTCTTCGTTGCGATCTAGATCAATGTTGTATATCCAAGACCATGCTGCAAAATGGCGCCTGTCTGGATCGAAAAGCTGTTTTATCTCATGTTCTACATGCGGTGAAACATTTCCGGCTTTGGCATGATCCACCCAGTACTGGGCAGCATAACGAGCAAGGGGAAATTTCTTGACGCAGCATTCGGTCACGTGATCGTCGAGTTGGAGAAGAAGGGAAAGGCAGCCACGTGCGACAATCATATGTGCCCGTTCCGAGGGAATGTAATAGCGTGATAACCGTCCTCTTGCAATCCGCGTCGAAGTCAAGAACTCCTTTACCGAAAAGTGAGAATATTGAACAACCGGACCGTCATCCACGTCGACAATCGAGATCAAGCTCGAGCACGTAGATAGCACCGCACTTCTTGCATCTTCTGGCCGCCAGTCCGCTTCAAATCTGGCACTTCCTTCTTCGTCGAAATCAAATGCAAGAAACTCGGCAAGCTCCTCGACACGAAGAGGACGAGACGCCACTGCGACACACTGGAACAGACGGTGTGCAAATGCCCACTTTTCCTCGTCTATGTCCAGTAATGCTCTCTCGTACGTCTCATCCAACGTGTCAGGTAGTTCATCGAGTGCACGCCGAATCCGCTGTGGAAGACACCGTCTGAGCTTATCCAGCTGACAGGACACCCATCGAAGCCTGTATCATCAGTCAGCCAATATTGTAATCCAGTAGAAAACGATCTCTCACATTCCGCCAGCTTGTTGACTGAGCTTACAGATCACGAGTTCTTGATCCTGCTCTCTCCATTTCCGCGTCCTTGCGTCGGTCTTGATGAAGAAGTTGATATAGTTCCGGATGTCTTCTATTTGGCCACTCTCATTATGAAGGGATACCGTATGAGACGCCAATGTCCGGAGAACGACTTGGATATCCGCCTCTGGACGGCTGGTAACGCAAAGGTATAGGTGGGAATAGTGTAAGTTCGCAAGCCATTCCACAACATTCAGGACGCGCTCCCGAGGGGATGGTGTACCGGAACTTTGAGGACATTCGTCGAGAGCATCGACGACAATGAATATTGGACCTTGCTCCAGAATTGACAGCATGTCCCTCAAACACTCTCTCAGAGCGTCATCACTAGGCTGTTTCGAGCCAGCTTCGTATTCCGAATACAAGCGAGAAAGGATGTCACAACAAGCATCCGATTGAGCAGAACGTTGAATGAGGATGGAAGTGAGTAAAGCACGGGCGGTCTGCTTTGACGTATCCTTAAAGTCGAAGTAAAAATACGCCATTGAGGCTAATCCCGCGTCACGCATTCTTTTGATGTCCTGAGTAATCGTAGAGCTAATCCAATGTTAATCCTCGGAGAGAAGAGAGGATGGATTACATACCAAAGCACGCTCTTCCCAGATCCCGCTGCCAGTGCGACTCCTCGTCAGGGATGCAAGGAAAACATGAGTAGAATATGCGTACGGTTACCGTGAACCCATAATAGCGATCCAGTCATTTTCCATTCACGGAAAGTGTCACCCTGGATGAACCACGACGCAGTTCCCTCGTGGTGAGCATCCCACGCGAGGTTGTCGTTGATGGATGGATCAGAAGGAGAGAGCCATCTTCGAAAGTTCTCCTGCAATTGGTCACCTGTGAGATATTCTTAGTCTCCAGAGATGGAAACAGCGCCACGAACAAGGTGGGTAATTGAACCTACGTTTCGATTTGTTCATATCGCTCGCGATTTGTTGCATGAGGACTGGTATCATCGTCAATTTGATAATCCGATCGAATGGGACAACCATACCGAGAGTTTGATAAATATCATCTGCCGCGGCCTTGCCATCTAAATAAACAAGTGGCATTCAATTAAGTGTGGGAGATTAACCGAATAATCCCTGCGCACCATTCATGACCACGTTCAAATTCTTGACGAGACCATAGACGACTTGCAGGGCATGCGCAGCGGTCACTCGAGCCTCCTCTTGCGTGAGCCGGTCTAATCTTTGTAGAACTGCTTCCACATCGTTCTCTCCTAGAAGCTTCTTTCCGAATTTCTCTACGACACATTGAGGCGTTAAAAATAGTATCGGAGAGAATAATCTCACTGAGCCGTCCTTGGTTGATCTGTCGAGTAGCAAGACTAAGTGTAGAGAGCAGTTCGATCAGGATCTTGACGATTATCTGAGTGATCGCTGTCGTGCATGGAATCTTGGTATATATGTCGAGGCGTTGGAGAAAGTTTTGGATTGATTCGAAAAGATCGACAAATGCGTCGTAACTGGAGCTAACGTCCTTTATCACCTGGTGATGGCGACGGGTGTCAAAGGAAACGGATTGAAGACATCGAAACAAAGGGTACATACGGCGAGAAGTATACCGATTCCAGCGAAGATCGCTTTTGCAGGTGGGAAAGGCTGTAAAATAAGGATTATCGAACACTAGTAGACGTATGGTGCAAGTAAACCCGTACCAAACCAATACCTTCGCCGAGAACTCCACTGGTCGACAGGGTATGAAGGACATGAACAGTGCGCTTGAGCCACTTGATCACCTTGCCATCATCACCTCTAAATTTACTGAATTCCTCTGCTTTCTCCTGGAGGATGGCGATGACAGAGTCAGCGTCGTCGCAATTTATGAGACTGAGTGTGAGTTGATGTTCGAGTAGGTTCACGCCTGCTTGGCTCTTGTATTGATCGAGAGCTGTCTCAAATAATGATCGGAGGTCAGGGGTGGTGTCTACGGACATGGTATTTGAGAAGAGGTAGCGGATCGTTCAGTTGAGGGTTCGTGTGTGGTACAGTCATGATGATAATCGATTAAGTAATCAACCTTCTCCCTACACGTTGCCGTGAGAATCCTATTAAGTTACAAATGTTGTTCCAGGCGCCAGCGCTCAATCCATCGATCCTAAGTTACAGTACCAGCTTACAGCTACTCTTCCATATCGGAACTTCCATCCAAACTCTCAAGATCTGCCGCGCGCACCCGATACCACTTCTTATGGAGCACATGCGACCCCGTCAGATTGTTGAGCCCGTCGACAACTTCCCGTGAGACGACCACAAACTCGTCGGCTCTAGGTGGGGTCGTTGTTCGCGGCAAGTGGGCGAGTGGCATGGTGCTCTGAGGACGCAAGGATCCTCGGGCCAGCTGAACTTGGGTCCCCAGTCGTAAACTTGAAGGACCAGCGACTTGGGGCGGCCTTGGTGGCATGGGCTGGGTCGGCGTTGGGGTGGGGGATCTCTCATCGCGTGGGTGGGGAGCAGACAAAGCTGCAGGAGGTGGAGACGGGAATGGCGACGACCAGCGCGGCTGGTGGCCATCGTCCGTCGAGTATGCTTCTGTGGGGGCGTAGGACCCGTTCGACTGCACGTCGAACTGGTCCCCATCCCCGTCCTCCCCCGTGTCCCTCGCCCTGTCTTCCTCCCCCTCCCCCTCCTCATCCGTTTCCATCTCCTCCTGAAGTAATCGCGCCACGTCCTCGGCATTCTCACGCTCGAGGTCGGCCGCACGTTGGCGCAGTTGCTGCGCCTCCCGCTGAGCCCGCTTCATCAGCTGCTCGATTCGGATCTTCTTGGCCTCTGCGAGGCGCTGCACCTTCACTCTCCGGCGAGCTTCCTCTACATCCTTCAGATCTGAGTGGGGAGCTGGCCGGCGCTTTGTGACGTGCGCCATGCTGACCATTACCCTCCCGTCGATGGACGCAAGGTTCCCTCCATTCCAGTCCTCTGGCCGCCTGTCCTCCGTTCGGTGGGGGACCCTTGGCGCGCCGAGGGCGGAGGAAGGTCTATTGTGTTCCTCGCGCGGAGCGTGTTGCTCCGCGGTGTCGATGTCCGAGCCGGAGCTAGACTCTGAGTCCACCATCTCGACGTCCTCCTCCTCTCGTGGAGTGCGTGTGGCTGGACATGGGCTGGTGGTGAGCGTGGGCGACTGCTCTGACAGAAAGATTATGTGGATGCCTAGACCGGTCGCGCTTGGCTTCCCGATGCACTTTTCTGGCCCTCCATTGGCCGCGACCATGGCCTTGATGCGCCTATTGAGCCCGCTCTCGACGTTGGAGCGGGGGTCATAGCCGTGCATAGGACTGGACATCTTGTAAGAAGTTTGGGAGAGGTTGGAAGATTTAAAAGGGTAAAGCAAAGAATGAGGGACGCAGAGAGAGGTAAGGAGAGGTGAGAATTATTGGCGTGGGCGAACTTATGTGCTGATGCTTTTCGCTTGTGTTCAGATTTTGCGACGGTACAAGGTCAGGTTTTTTATATACACGCAGTCAGTATCCATCTCACTGCCTTTCTTTTTTTTTTGTGGCTGGGCTGACATTTGCCACCATTGTGGACGCAGCGGCCAGATCTGTGGCTCGCTTTGGCAAGTGGTGGTGGTCTCAGGTCACCTTTTTCACACGGGCGCCGAGCAAGGCCGAGTACAGTACAGTCCCAGCTGCTCACCGTAATCACCGTAAATCGCCACATTATACAGTGTAGGTTTGATTTGAACTTGACGTCGACCGGTGCTTGGACCGGTGTCTTACATTTCAAATGACAACCCTCGAGGGTACAGTACCATCGACCATATCACGTTGTCCAGTCTCAAGTGTTTGTCCGGTCACCGGCCTTGCTTGCCTTGACCATGATTGATTCCGAGACGATCCGCGTGGCGGGCCACACAATAGAGAGCTGCTGCGCAAAGTTCTGACTGAGCCCGGGGAGGATGTAAGTTACAGAACTGGTACTATCACATGATGACCTTTTGAAACGGTACCACCTTTTGAAAATCATTTTCTGCAGGCTCAAATGTTTATCGTTTCCCTTGATTCTTTTTTTTTTAATTTTTCTGTAACTATAGCAGACCACACGTAAAAAATTTTGGGGAGCTTCAACGCCCAGAAAGGCCTATGGTCTTCGATTTTGAGGTATCAAAAGCTGATTTCAGGATCATAATGTCCCGCCTGAAGCGAAACCCTGTTCAAACTTTCTGAAAAAATTCAAGACTACACACAAGGACTATATTATTGGAATTCCAAGGTTTCAAGTGATTCTACAAAGTTGTGCGTGTGTTGTGGATCATCGACGTTGGGGCACGGAAGGGCGTGACACCAGGGCAGTAGATTCAAGCCCCGCTCGAAGACGCATTTATGGTTCTTCACCGTCACAGTCGCAGTGTGAATGGCTGAGGAATCTCGATCGTGTCATCGGAGATTTAACTTGGCAAGCTGCCGTCCCAGCCGATGCGTGACATTCCGTGACATTCTTTCAAAAGGTGGTACCCTTTTCTACAACAGGACCCCCAGACCCGATTTCGCTCTGAAAAAATCAGGATACATGTATTGAACAATTTAGACACGATCCCGAAAAATTCCGAAGCTGATATCGCCGTGTGTCGAGAGAAAAAAATCAAAAAGTGATAAAATTTCAAAAGGTCATCGCGTGAATCGGCGTGATAGTACTGCGTGCATCACAAACTCATGCATCCGACGAGCCCTCGCGATCCCCCCCAAGTTTTCCCAGCTGCACCTGATGCGCAACCACCCTCATCCTCGCTCCCCAGTTCTGAATTGTTACCCCCGCATCATATTCCTAGAGACAAAAAAAAGAGATGGCGTGCTCCTTCGTGTCTTGCAGTTTCTATAGAACTACAAATGATCGACAAGTACTATCGACATGATGCACGTCAGTCCCCCAGATCTTTTTTCGGCTTCCTTTAAGTGAGGAATCCCTTCACCACTCGTCGTATATTGTGTGACTGCTGTGCTTCTGCGCCTTATGACGATCGAGTCTCCGCGAGCGGTGGAATAGGGAAGGAGGTCGGAGGTCACATGATGAGGAAGTCACGGGACAGGTAATACATATAGCGGATCATGTGCGTAGAGTAACGATGGTTGAACCCATCGACGAGTCCTTGGGGGCGCAACCCCTCTCTCCAGCGGCTGTCTATGAGCCAGTCTATCGCCTCACTGGGGAATAGCGTGTCGACGGGGAGCAACATAGAAAGTGCGGCGGGGCCCACACCCGAGCTTGAGAATGATGAATGTGATGTGAAGAGAGCGAGGTGGAAGACCTGGAGACTCTGTTGCACAATCGTCGTATCTTGGTTGGGTAGCAACGGGAGCCAAATATGATAATGCTACCTGGATGGAATGGCATCGTGAAGTACTGGGAAGATTAGACGGGTAACAAAGATACCCAGGCCAAAACAAAGCTATTCAAGTTATCATATTGATGGGAGCCCTGGAGCCCATGCCCTACAATCCACTCGTTCAAACGCACACCATATCGTAATAATGTTGTATTTCAAGCACTCGCACCCTCCATAATAACATATCAACAACACAACACTGCCCTCGGAAATGCCTACGCGCACAGGATATAACTCCTTCCGACTCCACCTCTCCATACTGACAAGAAATAAGAAATAACAAGTTGGCTTTGTTCTAAGATGGAAAATCGCAGCTGCCCGTATGATATCAGTACTGGTGCCTATTGATTATGGCAAGGTAAACGTGGGCACTTACTCGCCCGTATTGCAATTACGGCGAGCCCGCCATGCTGGCCCGGGGCCCTACACACTCTCGACACCGTGCTTCAACAATAGTTGTTCAATTTCGTACTTGTCGCTCTGCAGCTCTACCTCGGATCTTGTACTTCTCTGCGACACTACTTGGAATGGTGTCTGGTGGTGAATGTTCCACACATGGACATCTGCGCCAAGCTCCAGCAGTTGTTGCACGACCCCCAACTGACCCTCTCTGGCGGCAATGTGCAGTAGAGAGTCGCCGTAGAAGTCCTGGAAATTTGGGTCTACACCATGCTTTAGTAGCAGCTGTACAAGTCCGAGATGTCCCTGTAGCAATGCCACATAAACTGGTGTCTCGCCCCAGCGGGACGGGTTATCCGCATCTGCATTTGACTCAAGGAGTAGTTGTGCAACCTCCAGGTGTCCTTCTTGCGACACAAGATAAAGCGGCGTTTGTCCCACGTACTCCTTGGCGTCTACGTCTGCACCCCACTGAAGCAGTAGTCGACAAACTTCAACATGTCCCCCATCCGACGCAAAATGTAACGGAGTGCACCCGAATAGGTCCCTGTCATCGACATTGGCACCGTGTTCAAGTAGTAACTCCGCAATGTTGAGAAATCCCTTCTGAGAAGCAGCATGCAATGCAGTCTGGTCAGAAATGCTTCGCGCATTTACATCCTGGAAGCATGTAGTGACCAGCCATTCTGCCACGTCTTGGAATCCACATAGTATAGAATAGCCCAATGGCGTTACCGAAGGGGGATAAAGCTTTTCCGAGATCATGGATCGTCCGACGCGATGCAGATCCATGTTGTATATCCAAGTCCATGCTGCAAAATGGGGCCTGTCCGGATCGAACAATTGTTTGATCTCACGTTCTACATGTGATGTCACATTTTCGGCTTTGGCATGATCCACCCAGTGCCGCGCAGCATAATCAGCAAGGGGGAATTTCTCGATGCTGCTTTTGGTCACGTGATCGTCCAGCTGGAGCAAAAGGGAAAGGCAGCCACGTGCGACAATCATATGTGCCCGTTCAGAGGGAATGTAATAGTGTGAGAACCGTCCTCTTGCAATCCGGGTCGAAGTCAAGAACTCCTTTACCGAAAAGTGAGAAAATTGCACAACCGGACCATTATCCACGTTGACGATTGAGATCAAGCACGAGCAGGTAGATAGCACCGCACTTCTTGCATCTTCTGGCCGCCAATCTGCTTCAAATCTGGCACTTCCCTCTCCATCGAAATCGATTGCAAGAAACTCGGCAAGCTCCTCGACACGAAGAGGACGAGACGCCACTGTGACACACTGAAACAGACGGTGAGCAAATGCCCACTTTTCCTCGTCTATGTCCAGTAGTGTTCTCTCGTACGTCTCATCCAACGTGATGGGTAATTCATCAAGAGCACGCCGAATCCGCTGTGGAAGACACCGTCGGAGCTTATCCAGCTGACAGGACACCCATCGAAACCTGTATCATCAGTCAGTCAATATTGCAATCCACAGTGGCAAACGATCTCTCACATTCCGCCAGCTTGTTGACTGAGCTTACAGATCACGAGTTCTTGATCCTGCTCTCTCCATTTCCGCGTGCTTGCGTCAGTTTTGATGAAGAAGTTGATATAGTCCTTGATGTCTTCTATTTGACCACTCTCGCTATGAAGGGATACCGAATGAGATGCCAATGTCCGGAGAACGACTTGGATATCCGCCTCTGGACGGCTGGTAACGCAAAGGTGTAGGTGAGAACAGTGTAAGTTCATGAGCCATTTCACAAGATTCAGGACACGCTCCCGAGGGGATGGTGTACCGGAACTTTGAGGACATTCGTCGAGAGCGTCGACGACAATGAATACTGGACCTTGCCCCGGAATTGCCAGCATGTCTCTCAAGCACTCTCTCAGGGCGTCATCACTGGGCTGTTTCGAGCCAGCTTCGTATGCCGAATACAAGTGAGAAATGATGTCACAACAAGCATCCGATTGAGCAGAACGTTGAATGAGGATGGAAGTGAGTAAAGCACGCGCGGTCTGCTTTGACGTATCCTTAAAGTCGAAGTAAAAATACGCCATCGAAGCTAATCCTGCGTCACGCATTCTTTTGATGTCCTGAGTAATCGTAGAGCTAATCCAAAGTTAATCCTCGGAGAAGAGAAGAGAGGATACATTCCATACCATAGCACGCTCTTCCCAGATCCCGCTGCCAAGGCGACTCCTCGTCAGGGTAGCAAAGAAAACATGAGTAGAATATGCGTACGGTTACCGTGAATCCATAATAGCGATCCAGTCATTTTCCATTGCCGGAAAGTGTCACCTTGGATGAACCACGACGCAGTTCCCTCGTGGTGAGCATCCCACGCGAGGTTGTCGTTGATGGATGGATCAGGAGGAGAGAGCCATCTTCGAAATTTCTCCTGCAACTGGTCACCTGCAAGATATTTTTAGTCTCCAGGGATGGAAACGATGCTACGAACAAGACGGATAATTGAACCTACGTTTTGATTTGTTCATATCGCTCGCGATTTGTTGCATGAGTACTAGTATCATCGTCAATTTGATGATCCTATCGAATGGGACAACCATACCGAGAGTTTGATGGATATCATCTGCCGCGGCCTTGCCATCTAAAGAAACAAGCGATATTCGGTACAGTGTGGGAGATTAACTGAGTGATCCCTGAGCACCGTTCATGACCACGTTCAAGTTCTTGACAAGACCACAGATGACTTGCAGGGCATGCGCAGCGGTCGCTCGAGCCTCCTCTTGCGTGAGCCGGTCGAATCTTTGTAGAACTGCTTCCACATCATTCTCTCCTAGCAACTTCTTTCCAAATTTCTCTATGACACACTCAGGCGTTAAAAATAGTATCGGAGAGGATAATCTCACTTAGCCGTCCTTGCTTGATCTGTTGAGTGGCAAGGCTAAGTGTAGAGAGTAGTTCGATCAGGATCTTTACGATTATCTGAGTGATCGCGGTCGTGCACGGAATCTTGGTATATATGTCGAGGCGTTGGAGAAAGTTTTGGATTGATTCGAAAAGATCGATAAGTGCGTCGTAACTTGAGCTAACGTCCTTTATCGCCTGGTGATGGCGACCGGTGTCAAAAGAAACGGATTGAAGACATCGAAACAAAGGGTACATACGGCGAGAAGTATACCGATTCCAGCGAAGATCGCTTTTGCAGGTGGGAAAGGCTGTAGAATAAGGATTATTGAACACTGGCAGACGAATGGGGCAAGAACTTGAAGCAAACCCGTACCAAACCAATACCTTCGCCGAGAACTCCACTGGTAGACAGGGTATGAAGGAGGTGGACAGTGCACTTGAGGCACTTGATCACCTTGCCATCGTCACCTCTAAATTTACTGAATTCCTCTGCTTTCCCCTGGAGGATGGCGATGACAGAGTCAGCGTCGTCGCAATTTATGAGACTGAGTGTGAGTTGATGTTCGAGTAGGTTCACGCCTGCTTGGCTGTTATATTGGTTGAGCGCGGTTTCAAAGAGTGATCGGAGCTCAGGGATGGTGTCTACAGACATGGTATTTGGAGGGAAGAGGTAGATGACGGTTCGTATAAGCCTAGGTCTAGCTGGGTCTGATCATTGATCATGACTCGAATCACGAAACCGCCAACATGAAAATACATTATGTAATCACTCATCTCGATCCGTCCTCCCGCACCGCGGCCACAGATTTCAAGTTGACATAAGCTTGTCTTGTCGACCTGGGACTTCGCCTCTATCTCCACCTCTTGTTAATCCTTCGCGTACGAGCGGTTCTTTGCGTTTCTTGTTTTCATCCCATCCCTCCGAGTTTGCGTTCCTATGAATCTCTCTTATAACAGTCATCTTCGACACATTGCACCAACACCGCCACCGCCGCCAGCCCCAGCTCAGAATCGCCATCATCTCCCTAGTTCGACCTCAAATCGCGGTGCCAGCTCCAACCTTACTTCTGAAACACTCCCATTCGCACAACAACTCCAACCGTAACCTTCGCCATCGCAACTATTATCTTATCCTCTTCCATGCACCTCTAAACTCACGCTCCGGCACCTACGTTCTGCTTACCCGTGCACAATTGCCCACACCGTCTCCATTCCACATCGCCTCGTGTCAAGTTTATGCGGATCCTCATGATCGACCACCTCGTCTGGGTGTATGCTCGCACCCACTTTGCTAAGCCTCGCGCCAAACTCTCCATGACAGACCATCCCGGTGGACCAAGTGCACCCAACAACACGCACCCCTCACGGCCAGATCAATGGGACGATGAAGAGGGGGTACCCAGCGACGGTGAACTAACCGGCGTGGGCAGATGCGCGCTGTGCGCTTGTTCAAAAGGACTGGATCATCCGTATGTGCGCTATAGGTCTTGTCGTTCATGCAGAGGCTCGAGAAACGCGCAGAAGCGCTCGAAAAGGCTGTCACCAACATGTTCGAGCAGCAACTGCGAGACTATCCGTTCCCAGACAACAAACCCCTCACACCGTTGTACTTATCTCGATGTTAGTCTTGCATCTGCTGATCCAGAAACCGAAACAGACCCCACCGCAGCACCAGCCTCCCCGTTTCACCGCCCTCAGTGGGTAAACATGTGCTCCCGAAGGGTGTCCCGCTTGTGCTTGCACCGACCACGATCATTAATGATTGTCTGCGTGCCAGACTCTCCAAGGTCGCCACTCATCTCTGGGCTACAGCAGCAGCCGCGTCTTCGTTATCCACGTCGAGGAGCAATTCAGGTGTGTCTAGCCCCTGGAAGAAATGAAATCATCGGCGCCGCCCATCTCGTGTCTACCACAGCCTCTTGTCCTTTTGTGTTTTTGACTTGTGCGGTCACTGCTGCAGCCTGCAAGCCATCTCCATACTCTGTATGTCTTTCTCTCCTTTCCCCTCCCCTCTTCATATCGCCCACTCCTCCCACCTCACTTCGACGATGCCCCCGTCCTTTCTGCGCTGACTTGCCAATACCACAAAGGTCCCAGCCGTTGAAAGCGAGTCACCTGACTCTCCGACATTAACCCACTAAATGCCGAGCCCAGCCCCCCCCGCGCGCGATCACTTCCGGCGCGGACCTGAGCACGACCAACTCGTCTTCGTTCCTCTGCTGCCCACGTTACCTGCATCAGGCCTGTGAAATCTGTCTTGACCCAAGCCTCGGTGCGCCCCACTCCCGTGGGGAGGAAACCGCCCGAACGAGCGCACGCCCATTTCGCAGGGTAGCCACATCTCGGTCTTTCGCGGAGGTTCTGGGTGTCGTGGGCACGCTTGCGCGGCCGGGATGTGGTCCGGCTACTGGGACGCCGCTTAGACGGGGGAACCCGCCTGTTGATTAGGCGCGAGTGGCCGGTGCCAGTGCTAAGACGGGCACAGATCAGAGATACGCGGCTCGCCGAGCTTATTCTGCGCTTTGTGCCGCTTTGTGCACTCGTCGCGCTCGGGGGCGAGGGAGAGAGGTTGGCGTGGAGGAAATCGGACCTGGTAGCGGCAGGTGGCACTCGCGTTGACAGCTGAGTGGCGGCTCCTCCTCGCTGGGTGCTAACACGTGTCTTGGGGTTTAAGGTGGGCACGCCCGTTGCGCTCGGAACGAGCATCCCAGAGCACCATCAGCACCAATCCGAGCCAATCTTATCTGCCTACTTCTCCCCTCATCAAGGTCGTCAACGTGCCAATCTCCTCCCCTCCTGAAGACCAGCCTAGGCGCCCCTAGCTTGGCCAACATCGGACGCACTCCCCTAACACCCTTTCTCGCACTCTGTTTTCCGTGTAAATTGCTTTAATTTGAAGTCTCGATTTACCCTACATGGTCTATCCTCCCTCCTCGTCACTACCACAATTTCTAACGTTCCCTTTCTTCTAATCTTGTTCCAACTCATCGGTACTTGACAAACACCGCTCTCCCTACCACTCTCCTTCAAGTATGGTCGTAGCAACCACTCAGTTTTGATCTCACCGCTCCTTTAGTCGTGTTCAGACGTCCTTGGCCCTCACTATTTCGTTTCGCTCTAGAAATGCTTACTATTCTTCGCTGACGAACAGATTAGACATTAACGTAGAATCCCGATGGATTAGAGACGCATGAACAGATGTATAAACCTCCCAGACAGCCTCCTAGAAGGCCAGCTCGATACAGGAGCGTTTCCTCTCGAAAACCCTTTCGCGTGAAGTCTTTCTTGGGTCTCTTTTGCCCTCGGTTGGTTTCCTGACGTCGAAAAACGAGCCACCGTGCCGTCGCACGTCTTGGGGTCTTCGCAATGAGATTTGTCTTGCTTCGGCTCTGCGGACTCCTCCTGCACCTCTACTGTCGGCGTGTCTTGGTCGCTCCCGCCTTGGCAGGTCGTACCATCTACCTCTTCTCCCTGTCTTTGCCCTCTTTCCTCCCTTTCCCTCGAACTCACCTGCGGATCCACGTGTGCGCTACAGGGGTACCTCACTGCTGTGCGGATGCGCCTCACTCCTGTGCAGGTACTGTTGAGCGTCTGGCTCGGCAGTGTAGCGACTCCAAATACCGCTATGACGATGCCGCCGCTCGCTGTAGATGATGAATTCATCGAGTGTGAACCAATCGGTATGCCCGATCTATCTGACGCCGCGGACGCGCCCTTCCTCATCCGGGGCGTGAACCCCGGCGCAGGAGGGATCGGGTACGAAAACTGCGGAGGAAGGAAGAGGTGATGGTAGCAGTGGTAGTAGCAGTGGAGGTTGACTCGGGGGAGGCCGGGAGAGCACGTAGGAGTGTTTACTCGCATATAATCGCTTGCCTTCATTCCGCGTTGGAGAGAGGGGTTGCGCCCCTAAGGTCGTCGACGGGTTCTGCTTGTCCCGTGACTTCCTCATCATGTGACCTCCGGCGTATTCCAGCGTCTACCCTTTCTATTCCGGACTTCTGCTGATGTGCTTGGACTATACAGGTGAATGTAAAAAACAGTGCTGCTACGGTCGCCTGAGAAAATTTTGCTGTGGCAATTAAACCCTGGTCAGTCTCCCACCCGTACGAGCCCGTTCTCACGTTCAATTGGAGAAAGAAGCCTACAAACCCGAGCTGGTTGCATCCGGCTAAAGAGATTCGCAGATTCTAGTGGGGCAAAGCCACGAGTACGGAGGCAACAAGGACAACATCCATATTGTTCAAAACCTTGTCATGAATTGTCAAATCCGGAGATGGCCGGCAGCTTCGAGGTTTATAATACAATAGGATTCTTGACATGATGCACTCCTCCGAGTGTGGACAAACGCAAGAGCGACTAGACCCGGCTAAGTGAAGTGCGATATTTACCCGTCAGAATCATGCCTCGCATCAAACAGAAGCGATAGCCGATGACGATGATAGACTAAATGCAGCTCATTGAAGGTGGGGTAAAGGGAGAGCACTAGAGTTATCGCCCACTAGTCTGTACTGGGTCGCTCCGCGACGCCTGGACATGGACGGTGGATTCCTTGAGCCGAGACCGAGATGACAATGACTTAGTACTCTTGGGAAATATATCTTGGCCAGAGAGAAGCCAGAGCGTAGATAGAGTTAGGCATCTAACGATGATATCCTGGACAGCCTTGAAAGCCTCTGGACCGATGGATCATCTTGGCCTATCGGACGAGCGGCGACAACCGAAAGCACAGACCGATTAGGGTTTTGTAGAGGTCCAGGTTTTGCGGATCCACGGGACGAAGAGAAAACTGCGCGAGGACAGCAAAAATAGTCGGCATGAACGGACAATTACAGTAATAGAATGCTATTTATCTGTCGAACTCGGTCTTAGCGTCTTCGCTAAATCACTCACGGACGATCGCCAGAGTCGAGAAGTGACGAAGGTATTGTGACGAGAGAACGAATCGGACGACTCAGAGACACCCTACTAGTTGACGTGTACGGTGCGTCATATATACTGGTTCAGTTCGGTGGCGGTGGCAACTTACTGGCACTACAGCCAGCGCAAACTGTGGCGCTTCGATTGTGCGCCAGCTCCGGGCCCCGGGTGCGCGTTGTGACGTTTTTTGCCGACGCCACGCTATCCAAAGGTCGTCGCGTTGCCAGTGCTCCAGGTGCCCTTCTCGCTACTCGATACCATCCTCGAGCAGATCCAGGTGTGCCGGTGGTACATGCCCAGGGCATCGCCCGCCCGAGCTGTAATTTGGAATCGCTGGACGGCCTTTTTTTTTTCGAATCCATTAGCGTCCGCCTGAGGGTGCAGAACCCTATGTAGGACTACTTGTACATGGATCTACTGTCGTGCACGCTGGACGGCCTAGTTCTCACTGCCGACGAGAATAATGACATCATGTGCTCGACGGGCCTTTAGTTGGTCATGCGTGAGCGCATTGGAAGCGTTGAGAAATTCAGACGGAAGGAGATGCGTGACATATACACGTGTAAATTACTTCTTGATGCTCATCTTTCTCATCTTTGTCTTTTGGCTTCTTCTTTTTCTCCTAGCATAACTTGTGCGTCGTTATTCCGTCATTTTTTCAATCTCTTGGAGATCTCCTGTATTTATTAGATGCGGGAGTTTATAGCCACTCAGATCGAAAATGATGACGATGCCTGGACGGAACGACTCATCATGAAGTACTGGGAAGACTCGACGGGAGACAAAGGATGACTCGGAACAGGTCCATGCCAAACCAAAACCATTCAAGTTATATTTATATCGTCACGGTGATGCGAGCCCTGGAGCCTAGGCCGTACAATCCGCTCGTTCAAACGCGCACCATCATATCGTAATGTGGCATTGCAATCACTCGATTCCCCCAAAATAGCCGATCAACAATACAACACTGCCCTCGGGAACCCTACGCGGGCAGGATATAACTCCTTCTGACTCCACCCCCCAGAAGTTGGCTTCGTGGTACGATGGAAAATGGCAGCTGTCCGTATGATATCAGCACAGGCGTCTATCTATATCTATCAAGGCAAACGTGGACACTTACTAGCCCTCCTGTGATTATGGCAAGCCCGCCACGCTGGGCCCTACACACTCTCGGCACCGTGCTTCAATAATAGTTGTTCAATTTCGTACTTTTCTCTCTGCACCTCTACTTCGGATTTCGTCTCGGGCTGCGGTGAAGGAAATTTCCCAGTCCGATCCGAGACTACTTGGAATGGCATCTGGTCGTGATTGTTCCGCACATGGACATTTGCACCAAGCTCCAGCAGCTGTTGTACGACCCCCAGATCTCCTAATCGAGAGGCAACGTGCAATAGAGACTCGCCGGAGTCGTCCTGAGCATTTATGTCTACACCATGCTCTAGTAGTAGCTGTCCGAGTCCCATATGTCCCCGTTTCAATGCCGCATGGAGTGGTGTCGCGGTCTCCCTCAAGGAAGACCAGGTATACGCATCTGCGTTTGACTCAAGGAGTAGTTGTGTAACCTCCAGGTGTCCCGCTCGTGACGCAAAATAAAGCGGTGTCTGGCCCCCGTTCTCCTTGGCGTCTATGTCTGCACTGCACTGAAGCAGTAGTCGACAAACTTCAGCATGTCCTCCGTACGACGCCCAGTGTAACGGTGTGAACCCGTATATGTCCTGGGCTTCGACATTGGTAGTCTGTTCAAGTAGTAACTCCACGATTTTGTGAAATCCCTTCCCAGAAGCAGCATGCAATGCAGTCTGCCAGGAACGGCTTCGCGCATTTTCCTTCTGGGAGAATGTAGTGACCAGCCATTCTGCCATATCTTGGAATCCGCATAGTATAGAATAGTACAACGGCGTTACAGAAGAGCGATAAGGCTCTTCCGAGATCATGGATTCTTCGTCGCCATCCAGATCAATGCTATATATCCAAGACCATGCTGCAAAATGGGGCCTGTCTGGACAGAACAGCTGTTTCATCTCATGTTCTACATGCGATGACACATTTTCAGCTTTAGCATGATCCACCCAGTACTGGGCAGCATAACGAGCAAGGGGAAACTTCTTGATGCTGCTCTTGGTCACGTGATGGTCGAGTTGGAGCAAAAGGGAAAGGCAGGCACGTGCGACAATCATATGTGCCGATTCCGAGGGAATGTAATAGCGTGAGAGCCGTCCTCTTGCAATCCGCGTCGAAGTCAAGAACTCCTTTACCGAAAAGTGAGAATATTGAACAACCGGACCGTCATCCACCTCGACGATCGAGATCAAGCTCGAGCAAGTAGATAGCACCGCACTTCTTGCATCTTCTGGCCGCCAGTCCGCTTCAAATCTGACACTTCCTTCTTCGTCGAAATCAAATGCAAGAAACTCGGCAAGCTCCTCGACACGAAGAGGACGAGACGCCACTGTGACACACTGGAACAGACGGTGCGCAAATGCCCACTTTTCCTTGTCTATGTCCAGTAATGCTCTCTCGTACGTCTCATCCAACGTGTCAGGTAGTTCATCAAGTGCACGCCGAATACGCTGTGGAAGACACCGTCGGAGGTTATCCAGCTGACAAGACACCCATCGAAACCTGTATCATCAGTCAGCCAATATTGTAATCCAGTAGCAAACGATCTCTCACATTCCGCCAGCTTGTTGACTGAGCTTACAGATCACGAGTTCTTGATCCTGCTCTCTCCATTTCCGCGTCCTTGCGTCGGTCTTGATGAAGAAGTTGATATAGTTCCGGATGTCTTCTATTTGGCCACTCTCGTTATGAAGGGATACCGAATGAGATGCCAATGTCCGGAGAACGACTTGGATATCCGCCTCTGGACGGCTAGTAACGCAAAGGTGTAGGTGGGAATAGTGTAAGTTCGCAAGCCATTCCACAACATTCAGGACACGCTCCTGAGGGGATGGTGTACCGGAACTTTGAGGACATTCGTCGAGAGCGTCGACGACAATGAATATTGGGCCTTGCTCCAGAATTGACAGCATGTCCCTCAAACACTCTCTCAGAGCGTCATCACTGGGCTGTTTCGAGCCAGCTTCGTATTCCGAATACAAGCGAGAAAGGATGTCACAACAAGCATCGGATTGAGCAGAACGTTGAATGAGGATGGAAGTGAGTAAAGCACACGCGGTCTGCTTTGACGTATCTTTAAAGTCGAAGTAAAAATACGCCATTGAGGCTAATCCCGCGTCACGCATTCTTTTGATGTCCTGAGTAATCGTAGAGCTAATCCAATGTAAATCCTCGGAGAGAAGAGAGGATGGATTACATACCAAAGCACGCTCTTCCCAGATCCCGCTGCCAGTGCGACTCCTCGTCAGGGATGCAAGGAAAATATGAGTAGAATATGCGTACGGTTACCGTGAACCCATAATAGCGATCCCGTCATTTTCCATTCGCGGAAAGTGTCACCCTGGATAAACCACGACGCAGTTCCCTCGTGGTGAGCATCCCATGCGAGGTTGTCGTTGATGGATGGATCAGGAGGAGAGAGCCATCTTCGAAAGTTCTCCTGCAATTGGTCACCTGCGAGATATTCTTAGTCTCCAGAGATGGAAACGGCGCCACGAACAAGGTGGGTAATTGAACCTACATTTCGATTTGTTCATATCGCTCGCGATTTGTTGCATGAGGACTGGTATCATCGTCAATTTGATGTTCCGATCGAATGGGACAACCATACCGAGAGTTTGATGGATATCATCTGCCGCGGCCTTGCCATCTAAATAAACAGGTTAAGTGTGGGAGATTAACCGGATAATCCCTGCGCACCATTCATGACCACGTTCAAATTCTTGACGAGACCATACACGACTTGCAAGGCCTGCGCAGCGGTCGCTCGAGCCTCCTCTTGCGTGAGCCGGTCTAATCTTTGTAGAACTGCTTCTACGTCATTCTCTCCTAGTAGCTTCTTTCCAAATTTCTCTACGACACGTTGAGGCGTTAAAAATAGTATCGGAGAGAATAAGCTCACTGAGCCGTCCTTGCTTGATCTGTCGAGTGGCAAGGCTAAGTGTAGAGAGCAGTTCGATCAGGGTCTTTACGATTATCTGAGTGATCGCGGTCGTGCACGGAATCTTGGTATAGATGTCGAGGCGTTGGAGAAAGTTTTGGATTGATTCGAAAAGGTCGATAAGTGCGTCGTAACTTGAGCTAACGTCCTTTATCGCCTGATGATGACCACCGATGTCAAAAGAACCCGATCGAAGATAGTGATATAAAGGATACATACGGCGAGAAGTATACCGATTCCAGCGAAGATCGCCTTTGCAGGTGGAAAAGGCTGTAGAATAAGGATCATCTAGTAGACGCACGGGGCAAGAAGTAAACCCGTACCAAACCAATACCTTCGCCGAGAACTCCACTGGTAGACAGGGTATGAAGGACATGAACAGTGCGCTTGAGCCACTTGATCACCTTGCCATCATCACCTCTATATTTACTGAATGCCTCTGCTTTCTCCTGGAGGACGGCGATGACAGAGTCAGCGTCGTCGCAATTTATGAGACTGAGTGTGAGTTCATGTTCAAGAAGGTTCACGCCTGCTTGGCTCTTGTATTGATCGAGAGCCGTCTCAAATAATGATCTGAGCTCAGGGACGGTGTCTACGGACATGGTATTTGGGGAGAGGGTTCATGCCAGTGTGTGGTACAGTCTGATCAGATCATGATAATTAATTATGTAATTAGCGATCAATCCTATTACAAACAGGCGCCAGCGCTCAACCCATCGATCCTAACAACTTATTACAACTCCTCT
>QLOS01000279.1:0-20684 GCA_003313725.1 Russula sp. MG48 | reverse complement strand
TATTCAGGCATTTGGAAAACCCTGACTCTCCCACATCTGGCCCATCTGATTATACTGCTCGTCACTGAGGGCGGTCATAGCTTTGAGGATTTCTTCTGGGCCCATCATTCCTTGAGGGACGGAGAGTGCGGGTGTGGCAGTGTCTCCTGGGTCCTCTTCTTCGTCTTCC
This sequence comes from Russula sp. MG48, assembly GCA_003313725.1. NCBI lineage: Eukaryota > Fungi > Basidiomycota > Agaricomycetes > Russulales > Russulaceae > Russula > Russula sp. MG48. The sequence goes on along the minus strand of QLOS01000279.1, from coordinate 20,515 downwards.
TGCGCTGTTTGTGCTTTGGCGGCACGTGGATGGTCTCCCCTTGCCTTCCTTCGGGGGCATTGATGTGCTATGTGGCCTTGTTTCTTGCATTCATAGCAGCGTCCTTCCTTCTGGAGGCGGGCCTTCTCTGTATCGCTGAGCATGGCCCTGAGACGGTCTACTTCCATCGGGACTGGTCCCATTTGACTTGGGCGGAGCGGCTGCTGGTGGCGTTGTGTCTGTTGCTGCTGGGGGCGAGGGCCTCGTGTAGGGAATGGAAAGAACTGGCGAGGGGTCCGCTGGGCCCCTGCGAAGGGGTTCTGTTGCTTCTGCTGAGCTAGGATGCCTTGTTCGATCTGCCAGTGGACATGGTTGGTGCGTGCGGCGTGTTTCCATTCTTCCCAGGTGAAGGGGATGGGTCTTTCTCTGAGGCAGGCTTTGAGGAGTCCCAGGTTGAGGCCCTTCCAGAAGTACCATACGACAGCGACATTGTTAGGTTCGAGGTTCCCCCTTTCAGCGAGTTCTTCAAACCTAACGATGTAGCTATCGATGCCTTCCCCTGGTTGCATCTTGATCGCCATCAGCTCCTGCTGCGCCCTCTGGGGGGCAGAGATGTCGGAGTAGTCGAGGAGGAATCTGGTCCTGAAGGACTCCCAGGGGTGATTGTCTTGTATGATGCCTCTGGAGACCTGTTGCAGCCATTTCATGCGTTGGCGTGCCCATCCATCCACGTGTGGCCCCCTGATGAGGGTGAGGGCGTGCGCGACACGGTTGTCTTCCTGCACGATGGCCGCGGCGTTTCTGTTCAAGAAGTGGTAGTTTTCAAGGTCCAGCATCCAGTGTCTGGCATGCTTTCGCCCTTCTTCGCCCCCTCTAAAGGGTTCTGGGGGCTGGCCAACTAGTTTTGCGTCCGCACCTTGTGGCCCTGGGGCGCCCAGGTCGAATCCTGGAAATCCAGGCGGTTCTCCTCCTGGCAGCCCTGCTCCAAGTGGTCCTCCTCCAGGGTGACCTCCGCCTCCTCCTAGTGGTCCTCTGCCTCCTCCTGGTGGTCCTCCGCCTCCTCCTGGTGGTCCCCCACCTTCTCTGTCTCGCAGTATGTCAGGGCGAGGTTCTGCTGGGGCGAATGGATTGACTCTGGCGATGTCTGCATAGGACTGGCCCGCTGCGAGGGCGTAGCGTGCTGGAGCAATGGTTTGGGTGCTCATGACTTGTATTGGTTCTGGGTCTTCTTCAATAGGGCTTGGGTCCCTGATTTCTTGTTGTGCTGCACCTTCTAACGCCTCTCCTACGTCAGAAGTGAAGGCAGTGGTGTCGTCTTTCTCTGGTTCCTTTGGTTCCCCTAATATTGGGAAGCGGGTTTCCGCGACTGCGTATGCGAAGTGTTTATTGGTCTTGTTATCGTACCCAACTTCGTACCAAACTCCTGCGACGTGGTGCACTGGGTATGCTCCGACTTTGGTCCTTCCAGGGAGGATGGCAAGGATGTAATGTCCTGTCCACGGGATCGTTCCTTCGAAATGTGTGGATTCTTCTCCCTCGTAGAAGAAGAGAGTTCTCTGGTCGTCTTTCTTGTCGTTCTGTACGCAGAGCGTAATGGTGAAGGGCTTAAACTTGTGTTCTACTGGTGACTCCACGATGATTCTCGTGCTCGGGCCTGCGGCCTCCGTTTGGCTGGGTAAGTCTGTTCTAATGTCACGCCCACCGAGTGAGCATACCTCCACAGGCGAAGGAGGGGGCATAGGCAATGCTGGCGACTGAGGTCTTGATGGCAGGAGGTCTGTATACCTCTCGCGTGCAGGCGTACTCTTGTGACGTCTGATAGAGAGCTTTCCCTTGCCTTTGAGCATACACTAAGGCTCTGCAAGGGGACGCGCGAAGTCTGGCAATTGACCAGAGGAGTTGCGGTTCACAAGGGAAGGAAGGGAACCGTTCACAGGCTGAGATTACAAGAGAACAGACTTAGGGTCTGTCCTAAGCGTACAAGGCGATATAAGTACATACAGGAATGACTCATAGGGAGTCAGGATGAGTCATGGTGTCCCTAGGACACCGCTACTAGTACAGAGTCATGATGAGTCAGCAGGAGTCACCGTATCATATGAGTCACTGGGTGCCGAGGCAGCGCATGCGCAGAGGCATGCAGATGTAGCACTAGTGGCTGCACGCCGGTCCCAACAGTCCGTCAGACCGGGTGGTAAGTGTACAGAGCGAAATGGGAAGGCATGAGCGGAGTCACGGGCCGTAGGGGCCCGGCAGTCCATAGGCAGAGCGCAAGGAGGAGTAGGCAGTAAGAAATGAAAGAAATTGAGCGTACAGTAAAGCGGGAGCGTAACATTTCCAGTTGCTCCATTGTCATTCCTTGGTGGGGCAACTGCAGCCATTGTTGGGGCTACTGGCAGCTGTGGCTGTTGGAGGATGGGTGGTGGCGCGGTTGGTTGGGCTGCTGCATGAGCGATTTGCAAGAGCTGGGGCGTTTCTTGAGTTTCTGGAAGGAGTGGGTGTGCTCCTTGTAGCGTGGCTACGTCTTGGAGCCCTGTGCTAATGAATTCTTCAAGTGGCGAGATGTTCTGAGGGACTGGTGTGGGCTCTTCTCCTTCGCTGGCACTGTGAAAGGTTGAGGAGGTGCGGTCTGGGCTGGCTGGGTCTACGGCAATGGGTTCTGGCGATTCTGGTCTGAGTGAGCTATGTCCTAGCCTGGTCTCGTTGGCGTGTTCGAATTCTAGGACTTCGCTTGCACGCATCCAATATTCTCCTTGGTCGTAGGTTATAAGGTACCAGTCGTCGTTGAGATACTCGATGGGTCTTTCTCTAATGCCTAGCGGGGTGAGGAGACGAACATGGTAGCACCAGTAGTCGTCTGCATCGTTCCTTCTCCAGTAGGCTTCTCCCTTGATGTAGGCTGGGAGATCATCTTCTCATCTAATAGGTACTTTTGTTCTATATCCTCGAGAGAGTGCGAGTCTGATTTCTTCCAGGGTTGCTTATGAGGGGAGAGGGAAGCCTGCCATCTCGAAGAAGGCGGTGCAGATGAAGTTTAGTTCCTGCACGAAGCTTTCTAGCTCGTGGATGAGTTGGTCTAGGAGGCGGTGGTGACGGTTGGGTCTTCTGTCGCAGAGGAGGTAGCAGTTGTAGCTGTGGCGGATTGCGTCACCTCTGGCTTGGTCTAGCAGGTGTTGCGTAAATTCTATGGCATCACAGAGGGCGTCCAGTGTGATTTCCCTTACTCCAATCAATCCGCGTTGTCTAGCAGACTCCAGGGTGTTAGTGAGAGTTCAAGGATTGTAAGGGCAGCTTCTAGCAGGTTGAATTCTCCTTGCCACTCTTGGTTGATGTGGCAAAAAACGTCTCTTTCAATGAGGAGGGAAAGGTGTAGTTCTGTGGCTCCTCCTCGGCAGGTGTGGTGGCACACGGCGTTGTGGTTGTAGATGGCGACGTCCAACTGGGATCTCCAATGTTCTATGTGGAGGCAGCGTCTGGCAAGTTCCTGAAGTCGTTCAGCAAAGGCGGCATTGTCCAGGGCGGTTTCTGTCGACGTGGTTAGAAGGAAGCTTGACTTATGTTACGGCTCAAGGGGCTGTGGGCACGACTTGTGCAACTAGGCGTGTGGCAAGAGCAAACATGTGCGAGGGCAACGAGCACATGGTCCTAAGTGAGACACTTCCAGTGGTCTCAGTGATGCAAGAGTAAAGCAGACTCTTTGGAGCAGAACGGTTAAGTCACGGGCGCTTGTGACTTCAATGTTCAAAGCTAAGTTGTTGCAGCCGACTTAGAGGGGCATGGGAGCGAAGCAAGATAGTGTCGAGCAGACACTAAGGCGGGGGCTAAGGCAGGAAGGCAGTGGGAGTGTCTTGAAGCGGCGAGCTCAAGAGTCGAAGCAAGGTCAGGTCTCGATTGGGAAACTAAGTCAAGCTTAAGGCTTGACTGGCGCAAAGGGGGCTCCTTATATAGAGAGCTACATGGGGGCATGTGCTAACTACTACCTGAGTCATAACGAGGGTAGTGAGTCAGTCCAAGATCCGAAGCTAAATATAGTAGTGGAGCGATGGCCACATCGCTCCACATGAGTCACGCACGCTCCACAGGCGTCATATCGTACAGTAAGCAGACTGGAGTTAGTCCGAGTCACACATAGGTAAGGGTAAGCGTTCGTTCGTAAGCAAGGTGGGGAAACAGTCCATGCAGTCCATAGGAGAGATCGTAACACACCTCAACGACCTCCTACCCCTCCCCCTTCCCTCTGTAACATGTGTGGCATGCCAGGCCACACGCGTCTTGAATGCCCAAGGACTCAGGGCCGAATGAAGACACCAGGGCACATTGTGAGACATGTGGCAAGGTTGGCCACTTCACCAGGAACTGCTACAAGAATAGGTACTGTTCCTACTGTCGCTCCTGGGGCCACAGAGGCCCTGAATGCACCAATTCTCACTGAGACTGCTTCTCCCACTGCCTCTGCATTGTCCCTCGCAACCATTGATACTATGACTGCCCTGTGGATCATAGTGGCCCCACCTGGGATGACCACGACTGCACAGTGGATCCCCACCACTCTATTGACACTGGAGACGACAATGTGTACCTTACTGACTAGGAAAGTGGAACTTTCCCCTTAAGAAAGGGGTGATGTTACGATCTGGACCACTTACCCTTACTTTTTTATTGCCCTGTACCCTTACCCTCTGCCCTGCCGCCTCTGGGCAGCTCTATGATTACTGACCACTTGCTGTGGTGCCCTGTACCCTGTACCATGACACGTCCCCTCTACCCTACCCTGTGTCCATACCTGTGACATCATTACTTACCATGACGCACTCCTACCTACCCTTGACCCTGCTAAGTACTTATAGTGCGTCATCTTGCCTCTATGTACCTCAGACTCGACTTCTTGAGCAATCAAGCTAGTTCTACCTGTCCTGAAGCTCAAGTTCCTCCCAGGGACTTCCCTAGTGCAACCTCGAGCCTTCACTGCTTCTCTAGGCGTGGGAGTGATAGGACTCTAGTTCTTCCCACTCCTTTGCCTTGACAAGTTGTCCCCCTTTCTCCCTGGGCTTCACAAGTACTGGTTTAACTTGACCCGGTACTGCCTAGGCCAGAAGAACTGTCCTCTTGCACTCGTGCATTGCTTGCACTTGTGCACTTGTGAACCACACTTCACCTGCATGTTCCAGGCCCTCCAGAGTCTCTCAGAAGCCTAGGCTTGGGCTAGACCAAGCCAAGACACCACCAGATGCACACATCGTGCAGTAGGCCACACTTGAGCCTAACACACACCAACCTTCACCCCTACTTCTGCAAATCCGACCACTGCCCCATCCACCACTGAATGACCCCACCACTACCTACACCACTCAACAATCTCATTGATGAGTGCACTGAACTTGACCAACAATTCCTCACCCTGTTCCTACAAAGCCAGATCCATGGGCTGTCATGCCCACGACTCTGCAGTCGATCTCGAGCCATCTATCAGCCAAACGATGAACACAGATGACTGGCAGATGATTGGGATCAGTGGTGACACAACTCAGATGCATTTGTACACCAAGTACTCAACACCATCCGATGTAGGGTCTACACAACCTGAATCACCAACCCTGACACCCTCCGCCCACTTCATAGTCCACACCCCACAGTCAGCATCTGTCCAGTGTCACACCTTGGGTCAGCGGACCCAGGTGACGCAGGCACCACTGTTCACAGTTATCCCATTAACACTCCCTCAACCCACGACTGACAACCGCGAAGAGTCCCCCACACCGACACTCAGTGAAGAAAAGTGAGTGGCACATCTCGCAACCAACAAGAAACGCTGAGAACAATACACCCAGCAGCGAGAAGAAGTGAAAGCCCAACAGAGACACACCATGCAACCACCAACCATCCCCCTCATAGACCCATACCTGGGACGACCCCTCGAACGCACCGACATTGAATGGAGGACTCACAGTCACCAGGATGCGCAGGAACACACTGAGCACTGTGGACAGTGCACCCTTAACCTCACCACCCTCACCATCATCCACCACGCCACCTGCCCACATACATGTCAGTCAGAGTGGAACCAAGAGCATTACATCCTGAAGTACCTGTGGGACTTCGAGAATTGGGCCACTATCATGTACCATGATGTCGCTGATGATCCAGTGCTGCTGAGAGGCAGTAACCCCTAATGCCCACTAGACCCCGCTTCTGCAACTGACTTAGCTTGACTACAATACGATCTCGCCCCCCAATTGGACTGATTTGAATCCCCGACCCTGTACGATACAAAAGAAGCCTACCCAAAACCCCCTGTTGCAAAATTTCTATGTCCTCCCCTGATGACCCCCCTCCCTCTGCCCTCATCCTCTTGCCCCTCTCGCTGTCCCCTGAACCTGACCCATGTATCCACACCATCACCCAACTGACATGACACCTCACCACACCACATTACCCCTGACGATGACGCTCACAACCCACAACTAAATCAGACTTCAAGTGTCGCATGCAGAATTTTATCCACCAAACGACAAAGGCAGGCTCACAAGCAGTCCAAGCTCGCTGCGACTTTGAGCAGCAATTCCACATGACATGGGGCAGTGACATGACAGTCCTCAGTATCCCAGAGGAGGATGTGACCATGACAGATGCCTGGTGAAGCCAGGACATCTTTAGACCTGACAGAGGGGCAGTGTTACACTTTTTTGCCTTTATCCTGTATGTGACCCCTTGAGCACCTTAAACTCACAACCACAGTACGATACTCAATTCACATGACTCGATGGGAAGCCCATTCTCATGACTCCTAACTATATAAGGTAGCCTAGACTGTAGCGGTGTCTCTAGGCTTGTTCTCTTGTACCAATACCGAGCTACACTCTGGCCCTTGGTGGCTATCCATATTCCCCTCTCATCTTGTGAATCCTCAGATCCTCAGGCTGATTGCCTGACTTTGATTCCCCTGCATCGAACCCTTGGCTTCGGGTTGTGCATATATGGGGACTGCCACTGTTTGCATCTCTAATCTCAAGGGACCTGCAGTGTCTGAGTCAGCCCCAAAGACTCAGCAAACAGACCAACATCGATATGCTCAGAGCTCGAGCGTAACAGCTAGAGTCAACAAAATTGCCAGAAATAGTGCAAATTTATGGAGAGATATGTCAAATTTGAGGTAATATGCTCAAATTAGAGATAAACTGAGAGGGGGACACCGCTATTTAGACAAATCGGGAAAATCAGCAAAATTTGGGAAATTAGAGATAATTAGCTCTAATTAGACAGGGAGGTTTTTCCAGATGCCAGGCTTGTGGACATGGATCTGCAGAAAAGGCTTAAGCCTCCAAAATTCACATTTTGCAGCAAGGTCTGTGCCAACAAAGTTGGCATTTCTAGTTGTCAACTTGGTTTCAACTTGCACCATCAAGTTGACAGTGTAACTTGACACCAGTGTGACTTATAAGTTTGGGGCTCACGGACCGTTCCTACAGCCAATGAAAATAATCTACTTTACAGCCTTCTCACGGTGACTGATTGGGCATGGACCATTCCCATTGGGTAAAATCCTGCGGATAAGAATTTTTTATGTTGTCAGATAAGGGTTATCCCCTTTTTTTCCCGAATCTCGGATTACCACGTGACCCGATCGTTTCCTTCTTATAGGTGTCATTCTGACAATACAAGCGTATGGGAAAATACTTGTAATTAACTTGCAAGTCGCACCGGTGCATAACTTGGCGGTGCAAGCTGTAACAAGTTGCAGTGTTGCACTTGCACTACTTCTAAGCGGTGTACAAGTCACACCAGTGTCAACTTGGACTGGCGGCAACACTACCTCAGCTCAGTTCGTCCTTTTTAGCGTCGAGCCCAGCCGAGCCGCGGCAACACCGCAGCACTAAATGACGGCTCATTGTGCTTGCCGCAGTGACTAGTCTGATCACCAAGGCAATCAATAGAGACGTGAGTGTTGGCACTGGTTGGGGACAACCCAACGGCGGTCGGAAGCTTGTTGAGCTGTTCAGGGCGTCAGGTACGATTTCCGTGGCGCGGTTTCCAATATATAGGAAGAACATCCATATTGCCTGCTCATCCTCTTTCCCCTCATCGTGCCTGTCATGTCAGTTGAGCTCGACGGCAACAATAAGGAGACCACTCCCCCGCCTCGAAACGGCTGTTTCTCTTGGCTCAAGCCAAAGCAGAAGCGGCTCTCCAAGTTGGACTCTGACACTCCCTCCTCTGACCTTACCATATCCGCACCTCTCGAAAACGACCCAAAGACCGTCTCATTCACTAGTCTCTTCCGGTCTGTCCTCTCTCCCCTTTTCCAGTGTCCCATTAATGTCTTTTAACATTTCCTCCTTTAGCTTTACCACTCGCACTGAGCTCGCCTTGAATGGCATTGGTCTTGTCGCGGCAGTAGCTGCGGGCGCTGCCCAAGTATGTGGACGTAATTTTGTCTATTCCCGATTTGTAACATGTCGCCTGCCCGGGCTGCGCCCTTCAGCCTCTCATGACTCTCCTATTTGGCAACCTTGTTCAGGATTTTGTCAACTTCACCGTCGCGATCCAAAATATCAATCCTAACGACCCCCAGTCGTCTGCCAACGCTGACGATGCTGCAAGGAAGTTCCGCAATGTCGCAGCCAAGGATGCTTCCTATTTGATATATATCGGTGCGTGAACCCCCCACCATTCAATGTCTCCCATTCCGAGTCATTCATTCCTCCCTGCAGGCGTAGGCGTGTTCATCTGTACCTATATCTACATGTGTATCTGGGTCTACACGGCCGAGGTGGCCGCTAAGCGTATTCGCGAGCGTTATCTCAGGGCTATCCTTCGCCAAGACATTACATTCTTCGATAAGGTTGGCCCCGGTGAAGTTACCACTCGCATTCAGACCGACACCCGTCTGTAGTTATCTCATAGCACCCCATATATTAAATTACTGACATCGAAAAAATCCACCCCCCAGATTTGGTCCAGCAGGCCTTGTCTGAGAAGGTCGCGCTCACGGTCACCTTCACCTCAGAATTTGTTACTGGTTTTGTCTTGGCATTCGCGAGGAACTGGCGGCTGGCTCTCGCCATGTGCTCCATTCTACCCTGCATTGCTATCACGGGTGCCCTGATGAGCAAATTCATGACCAAATACATGCAGTAAGTTTACCTTGCTGACACGGTTCTATTGTGCCATGAATTGATTTCTTATCGAGGCTTTCGCTCAAACACGTTGCCGTAGGGGGTACCCTCGCAGAAGAGGTCGTGTCTACGATTCGCACCGCTCAAGCTTTCGGCACCCAGAATGTCCTTGCATCCCTATACGACCTTCCTATCCTCAAGGCGTTCAACATGGATAGCCAGATTGCCGTCTTCCACGGTTTTGGTCTTGCCTGCCTTTCCTTCTTCATCTATGGTGCCTACGCGCTTGGTAAGTCTTGTGCTTTGTCTTGTCCATGTATCGCACGACTGTCTCTCAACTCTGTGCATCCAGCATTCAACTTTGGCACTACGCTCATCAATGAAGGTCACGCCAATGCTGGCCAGATCGTCAACGTCATCATGGCGATTCTTATCGGATCCATTTCCCTTGCGACGATGGCTCCAGAATTGCAGGGTACGAGTCGCAGGAGACTCGGTTGCGTGTGCCACGCTGAACCTTACCCCCCACAGCTATTGCCCAAGGTCGTAGTGCTGCAGCGAAGATTTTTGCCACTATCAACAGAGTGCCTCCCATTGATTCCGCCAGCGAGGATGGACTCAAGCCCAGCCAAGTCACTGGCGAAATCACCTTCGAAAGTGTGGACTTCAATTATCCTGCGCGTCTGGACGTCCAAATCCTCAAGAACTTCAGCATTACGTTCCCTGCAGGAAAGACCGCGGCAATAGTTGGTGCCTCTGGATCTGGAAAGTCGACAATCGTCTCTCTTGTCGAGCGATTCTATGATCCTCTCTCTGGCTCTGTGCGCTTGGACGGCGTCGACCTTCGCGAGTTGAACTTGAAGTGGCTCCGGTCGCAGATCGGATTCGTGTCTCAGGAGCCCACGTTGTTTTCCACTACGATTCGCAAAAACGTAGAGCATGGTCTCTTCGGCACTCGGCATCAAAATGCATCACCTGAGGAAAAGTTTCAGCTTATCAGGGAAGCATGCATCAAGGCCAACGCAGATGGGTTCATCTTGAAGCTTCCCCTCGGCTATGATACGGTGGTCGGAGAGCGTGGATTCCTTCTTTCTGGCGGCCAAAAGCAACGAGTTGCTATCGCGCGTGCGATCGTCTCGGACCCTCGCATTCTGCTTCTGGATGAGGCCACATCTGCTCTTGACACACAGTCGGAAGGTGTTGTTCAGAATGCCCTTGACAAGGCTGCAGCGGGTGCGATACCGTATATAGACTCCCCCTGAATATAAGTGCTGACTCGGAGTTTACCAGGACGAACCACGATCACGATCGCTCATCGGCTTTCGACGATCAAGGATGCGGATTGTATCTATGTGATGGGGGATGGTATCATCCTCGAGCAAGGCAAACACGAGGAGCTGCTCCGCAACGATGATGGCCCCTATGCGCGCTTAGTCACCGCGCAGAGGCTCCGAGAGGGACGCGAGGTTGTTGACATAGACGACGTGGGCGTCATAAAACAAAGTTCTGGCCAAAGCGAGGGACCTGTGGATATCGAAAAGCAGCTACTCGGAGAAAATCCTTTTGGCCGGAGAAAATCGCAACAGTCTTTGGCGACTGAGATTATCCGGCAACGCAATGCTCAGGACCCTGGGAAACGCGAAACGGAGTATAGCATGTTCTACCTTTTCAAACGGATGGGAAGAATCAACAAAGTCGCCTGGAAAAGTTACTTGTTTGGTACACTCTCTGCTATCGGTTCGTCTGATTGTTTTCATTTTCTGGAATTATTTCCATTGCTGACTGTCCTTTACAGCAAATGGATGCGTCATTCCGGCTCTCGGTATTATTTGGGGTACGTAAAACATAATCCTCCTCCACACAGATGTCAAGCTAACCATGCGCCAACACAGCCCGGGCTGTCACAAGCTTCTCAGACCCCGACAGTCATGAACGCCGTCATGCTGGTGACCGCAACGCTTTATGGCAAGTCACCCGCATCGGTTATTTATTCAACTAAACAATAAATGATTGTACACCGCAGGAGTTTTATCATTGCACTTGTCTCCATGATTTGCATTGGCTCTCAGAATTATTTGTTCGCCATTTCTGCTGCGTCGCTCAGTACCAGGCTACGCTCTCTGAGCCTCCGTGCTATCCTCAGACAAGACAGTGAGTTTGCTCTAGAGTCTTGCGACGCATTGTCCTGATGATCATGATTTTATAGTTGAGTATTTTGACAAAGAAGAGAACAACGTGCGTTAATGGGCGTCCTTAGAAAGTCATGGACATTAATTCAACCCTTATCTAGACTGGTGCCATCGTGTCCAACTTGAGTGAGGGTCCACAAAAAATCAGCGGATTGGCTGGCGTCACTCTCGGAGTGTACGTGTCCACTATATCTCCAGATGCATATTCGTCATACTTCTGTTCAGTATCATTCAAGCCATGGCAACTCTTGCAGCGGGTCTCGTCGTTGGTCTAGTTTATATCTGGAAAGTTGGACTCGTCGGACTTGGTATATCTTCTCGTACAATTTTTGTTCCCCCATTGACGCTGACCACTTGGCATAGCATGTGTCCCTTTCGTCATGTCAACCGGCTACATTCGTTTGGTAGGTGGTCCTGATCCGGTCTTCCCCAGTTCGATGAATTGAATTTCATCGCTACCAGCGCGTCGTCGTTCTCAAAGACCAACGTAATAAGAAGGCCCATGAGGACTCTGCCCAGCTTGCATGTGAAGCCGCAGGAGCCATTCGCACTGTCGCGTCTCTCACGCGTGAAGATGATTGCGTCGAGCTTTATAGCAAGAGCCTCGAGGAACCTCTTCGCCACTCGAACCAAACGGCTTTCTCGAGCAATCTACTGTACTCGCTCTCCCAGTCATTTGCCTTCTTTGTGATTTCCCTGGTGTTCTGGTATGGTTCGCGTCTGGTGTCCTATCGAGAATTCACTGCGGAGCAATTTTTCACTGGTCTGATGGTAAGATGGAATGATTTTAGGATTGATATGCACTTACCCCTGGCCTGATCTGAACAGTCGACGGTCTTTGGAGCTATACAAGCTGGGAACGTGTTTACGTTCGTGCCCGACATATCAATGGCCCATGGCGCCGCCTCAGACATTATTCACTTACTTGATTCCCGGCCTGATATCGATGCCGAATCGACCGACGGCCAGATTCCACAAAGTGTCAAGGGCCACATCCGCTTCCAAGACGTTCACTTCCGCTATCCGACGAGACCTGGAGTCCGTGTGCTTCGTGGTCTCAACATATCTGTAGAACCTGGCACGTATGTTGCTCTGGTCGGAGCCAGCGGTTGTGGAAAGAGCACCGTGTAAGCTGGTCCGTTCTGCAATGAGTGGACATACCTTCTTATCTGTTGGCATTGTTTAGCATCCAGCTCGTTGAGCGATTTTACGATCCGTTATCTGGCAATGTCCTGCTTGACGATGAATCTATCTCTGAGCTGAACGTCCAGGAATATCGCAAGCACATTGCACTCGTGTCTCAGGAGCCCGTGAGTGCCCGTCAACTCTGACTATCGCTACCCTTCCGTCTGAAAGCTATTAGACTCTTTACGCAGGTACCGTTCGCTTCAATATCCTCCTGGGTGCGACGAAGCCAATGTCCGAGGTGACACAAGAGGAGATTGAGGATGCCTGCCACGATGCGAATATCCTGGATTTCATCAAGTCTCTCCCCGAGTAGGCGCTGACTTGCGTTGTCTCTCGTATCCGCCACTAAACTAACTTTCTCGCAGCGGCTTCGAGACAAATGTAGGTGGCAAGGGATCACAACTGTCAGGCGGTCAGAAACGTATGTGGTGCTAGTTGGTTGGCTTTTCCCTTGTCTGATGAAGAAATCAGAGCGCGTCGCGATTGCGAGAGCGCTCCTCCGCAATCCCAAAGTTCTCTTACTTGATGAGGTCAGTATTTGACGCACGTGGCTCCGTAGCGGATACTCAATTAGTGCGGTTTCTACAGGCGACTTCGGCCCTGGACTCGAATTCGGAAAAAGTTGTGCAAGTTGCTCTTGATGAAGCAGCGAAGGGCCGAACGACGATTGCTATTGCCCATCGATTATCAACGATCCAGAATGCTGATTGCATGTGAGGGTTTGATGCATTTCTGTTAGTGATCACGCGATCTGAGTTTATTGGTTTGCAGATACTTCATCAAGGACGGCGTAGTTAGCGAGTCTGGTACTCACGATGAGCTGTTTGCACGAGGGGGAGACTATTATGAATATGTTCAGCTCCAAGGATTGAACAGGAACTAGTGACTTCTCATTTATCATGACCATCCCACGCACCACAGTTATAGTGACGAGACGCATGGCCAGAGGATACTATCCATACCCGGGACAAAGAGATAGATGTGCATATATGCAATTATCCCTCACACTTGATAACTCTCGTCCTTATATTGCTCGCATTACAGTAACAGCAACACTGATAATCAGACATACTATTTATCACGATGGCTACTGTACATCGGCAAGGTGTGGTACATTGGCTTGATAGGATAGGTAGGCTATATAGGCTATATATTTCCCGAGCAACTACGCATCAATGTGCATCAGCTACATAGCACTATGGAGCACCTCAATTGGCTACATAGACCTATGGTGGCTACTGGAGCTTGGCACAGTGCTACTGGAGCTACAGTAGTACTATCTTTGACCCATCCTTCGGCCAGCCGCACCCCTCCTTCGGACAGTCACACCTGTCACGGTCCAAAAAAGGCTCGAATTGAAACTCAGCACGGCAGCCAGTCCGAGTCGAGACTCCAGGAGTTGACGCTGCGGCACATTTCCTCAACAATGGCTAGACAGACATCATCTACTATTAATGGGAAATGATTATGGGACAGATAGAAGTGTGTAGTAGAATTTTTGTAGAACTCTATGTCGTTATCGTGTTGAATTAGATGGGTTGTAGATTTGGAATTGATACGCCGCCACCGTTACCTGGCACTGTGGATCATGCTGGTGGCTGCTTTGTAGAAAGGGGGGGTGATTCAGAGTATAATAATTCAGTGGGTGGTGATGGAGATAAGGGTGCTGTGGATGGTAACTCGAAGGTAGCACCGGCTGTGTGCGTTGTGTGCCAGTGGCCGCTGGCTGAAGCGGAAGAATGCTCTGAAGGGTGGCTCGCCAGGGGTGCTAATGGTTGAGTGGGAACAGCACGGTTGCTGACCTGGGGTTCATCGGTCTCCTCGTTGCCATCCAATTCAGGTTCTAGGCCACTCCCCGTACCTCCAGGCTCCAATTCTGACTTGGCATTGGGAGTTTGATGACGACAATGGTGGGCATGAGGCTTTTCGAATGAACCCGAAAATCGTACAAGCATCCTGCCATGTATCATGGCGGCCCTTTGCTCTATCACAGAGAGTTGATTTGGGTACCTGCTCCCATGAAACCACGAAGGCCTTCCATAGTGCAGCGTTCAAGATCGCACCCACGCTTGTAGATCTGGCAGCGTGGCAAAAACTCAAGTACTCATTTGTGGTGATTTGTGTTAGCGCATCTTGAACGCGTGTGTTATAGTTGGGGTCATTACAGCATCGGTCTCGCGTGTAGTTGACCGATGTGTTTGTTCGCATAATTTCTCTCTCAATTGAGATGCGATGGGGATGCACTTGTGTAATTGCATTTTGTTGATTGATGCGATCGCATCTGCCGGTTAAAGCTCTGACACGGCATCCATCGGCATACGTGACAGAGGCCCTTTTTTTGATCTCATTTTCCTTGCGACTTCATACATAAAAAATACCTCTATTGAGGAATGTCTACTAGAGCATATGTACAAATTTTGAGCTCAGTTGGGCCCATTTTGGTGAAGATATTTGAAGTGTCCGAAGGATGGGTCAAGGATAGTACTACAGAGCGCCTCGGTTGTCTACATAGACGTACAGTATAAGCGATGTCACTACAGTCGACTCTCACATAAGGCATACCCCTCGGTCACGCCTCTACAATAAAAGATGGATATTATATTGACATTTGGAATGAGGTCCGGTGACCCTCATCTCCTTGTAGTCACCCTTCCGAGTGTGATTGAGGGCCCGGGGTATGCCTTATATGAGAGTCGACTGTAGACGCGTCCCGAACACCCTGATTTGTAGGCTAGCAGGCCTGTTACCAGAGTCTTACGTTTTCGCGGGGCCTCGTACGATAATACCCCAGCCGATCAGGCCCTAAACACAGCCAATCAGGCCCTAAACACAGCCGATCAGGCCCTAAGCATAAGAAAGTTCTGAGATTGAAATAAGAGCGAACGCATTCGTCACGAATGAGTGTCTAACGAGCGTCTAAATTTGCACTAAATTAGCGTAATTACCGCTTTTAGGACGTGACCGATTGCGGAGCAAGGCCAACTGCCCTTAGCAACACCGATACTCCGCTCAGTCACCCCCGTGCTCCTTGGGCCTTGGGAAGACGCTGGCAATTTTGGATCCTTTCGACGCCCATACACAATATGCTCGGCCGTCTCCATCCAAGACATCTGATTGACTTGGATTGGGCGCGATAATGTACGGTAAGGCGCTTGAAAGCTAACGCGCGCGCACACATAAACCTGCTTCGCTTGAGGAGCCCCACACCAGCACCACGCATCAAACTTAGCCGGATTGTTCATATCCGTGTCTCCGGACGTAGACTAGTCGAGGCAACAGTCTCGGCTGCAGGAGGGTCATTGCGTGGCAACAACAAGATTTTCAAACATATGACTAAGCTTTATTCGATGCTCGCTCTCGTCTCGCTCTCGTCCACACTGGGTTAGCTCAGTCGCTTGCGCTGGCCGAACTGTGATATATAGAGCGTGCATCCAAGTCGACCTCGGTAGCATCCCTTGACCCTAGCTTTGTTGCAGCATGCCTGACGACGTTACTCTCACTCCGTCTTTCCTCGCAGGAATTTTTATCGTAGTCTCTCTCTTCCTCAGCTGGTACAGGAGAGATCCTTTGGTTAGTCCCTTACCGACGTCTCATTCATCCCGTCGCTGATCACTTTCGCGATCCCCAGCTCAATGCTATCCCCACCATAGGGTTTTCTGACCCGATTCTATCATACTTCTCTGCTGCTCAATTTAACCTTGATGGTGTCCGCATGCTCAAAGAAGGCTATGAAAAAGTAACTTGTTGGCCACCTTTCTTCGTGCCACGCTAATACTGTCACCCAATTTCAGACAAGACCAGGTTTATTCAAAATTGCCACTTTCCGGCGATGGATGGTACTGGCTGCCGGCCCTGATCTAATTGAAGATATCAGGAAGGCTCCAGATAACGCATTGTCTATGCTTGAGCCGGTCCTCGAAGTACGCACAGTTCACATGAGCTTGACTTACACTCACGGGAATCTCCTCAGGACCTTCAACCTAAATACACGCTAGACCTATTGAACATGAACGATCTCTACCACGTAGATGTAATAGGTTCGAGATTGACACGGAACATCGCAGTTACTTTCAAAGACCGCCATGAAGAGCTTATCATGGCTTTGGATAATGTGATCCAGACAAGTGACGATGGTGCGTGGTGAATCTACAATCGAAGAAGTGATAATTCAAAAAGGACATAGAGTGGGCCAAGATCCCCATTGTTGAGACGATGCAACGGTTGATTTGCGGCGTCTCGAACCGTGTTTTCGTCGGACTTCCTCTGTGTGCGTGATCGTGCTCCCGTTCTGTCTTTCAAACCCAAGTGACCTGTACCGATGCTTCGCAGGCCGGAATCATGACTATCAAACTCTGAATCTGACCTTTGCGGTTAATCTTGTAAAATCTGGCCTTATCATCGGCATGTTTCCGAAGCCTCTCAGGGGGTGCGTTGTCGCATTTAACCACGTTCCCCTATCCCTGAAATGAATCCAGGCTTGCTTCACGTGTACTATCCAACCTTCCATCCCAGATTCAACAAGAGATAGAATTTATCAGGCCTATGGTCGAGGAGCGTTTCGCAAAAATGGAAGAATTTGGGGAGGAGTGGGATGACAAACCCGTTCGTCAGCCCCGTTTCACTTGGCATTTCTCATACTGAATGGTGGAAGTACAGAATGATATGCTGATGTGGCTGATGAGTGAAGCCAAAGGAGTGGAGAAATCTGTCGATGGCCTGGCACGGCGACTACTCCTAGTCAACTTTGCGGCGATCCATCCAACTACTATTGTGAGCAATAATATTTCCTCATTCACCACAGTCTATGCTAATCCATCTCCACCTACGCACAGACATTCGTGCATACATTGTACCGCCTTCTTGCCAACCCAGAATATATCGAACCTCTTCGTGAAGAGGTCGAAGCTGCGGTTGCACAAGAAGGGTGGACGAAAGCTGGAATGGACAAAATGCACAAGATTGACAGTTTAGTACGGGAGACCCAACGGATGAATGGCTTAAACCTTCGTTAGTTGTATACCTTCCCTGACATTCCAAGTACTGATGTGAGACACTACGTCTTAGTGATCATGCCTCGTCTCGCGTTGCGCCCATTCACATTTTCCAATGGAGTGACTGTCCCTGCAGGCACACTCATCGCCGTCCCAGCCAGTGCCGCTCATAGAGATGAAGAAACATTTACTAAACCCGAGGAATTCGATGGCTTTCGGTTTTCAAAACTCCGCGAGCGTGATGGAGATCTGGCAACTAGGCACCAAGTCACCTCTACATCCACTGAACACTTGCCATTCGGACTGGGACGGCACACATGGTGAGATTCCTGTCTTGAAGTATCGGTTTATCATGCTCATCGCGACGGTCCACTCGTTGGTATCAGTCCTGGGCGATTCTTTGCAGCCAATCAGATCAAGGCATTGCTTGCGCATATGGTTGTGACGTATGATATGAAGTTCGAGGAGGGGAAATGTGCCCCGCCTGAGCACTGCATTGCTGGAACACGTATTCCGGGGAGTACAGATGTCATGTTCAGGAAGCGTCAGACAAAGGCTTCCTGACTGAGCCATACAGCTGGACATTCGACATTTTAGTCCGTAGTTATTTGTCCGGGCCATTTCTGCATTCGTATCCGAGTCATTTGTTTGTTCCCTCAGCTACGATATGAAATAAAGCCCATCCGGTTCTCACTTGATATTCCTGGGATAACTATGAATCTTTACCATGAGTCCTCAGCTTGGTTTCTGACCAGACCGGACAATTCCGCGATGGAACCATCTTCTGAAGCCTCGTGGATGCTGCCGCCGCATATCCGTTACTTTCCCTGCCGACTGGTCTGCCATGCAATTTCCGGGCCACCTTTTAGGCCGCAGTCTCGACCAACCGCATCATACGCTTACTCTCACCCGCCAATGCCAGAGAAACTTGCGCTTTATAACCCCGTTGGTCCCGAGCCTCCCACCTATCCGCTCCCACCTGAGGAAATCGTGCCGGGTCTCTTTTTCGCGGATATCTTCTCGCTCGTCAGCCCGGCCGAGCTCTGCACGCGGGGCATTTACAATATTGCCTCAGCGCGGGATTGCGAGGGGTCCTACCCGCGAGGCGCGGAGTGTGCGTACGTCGACGAGCCCACGACGTTATTTGCACTTGCCGAAGTGCGTCGCTCTGGCCATCCTGTGCTTGTGCATTGCGATGGCACGGGTGAAGGAGTCGACTTTGCGACGGCGTTGCTGGTCATGTCCGACCGCTTGTCGGTGGATGAAGCGATGGAGAGGGTGACGCGAAAGTTCCCATATATTTCATTACGCCCGACGTCAAGGAGACAATTACTTGGATTTGAAGGGATGTTGATGGAGGAGAGGAAGAAGGGACGGTTGTATGACCATATGGCGTCTGCAGGTCAGGAAATACGTCAGAATATGCACGGTTTGTTATCCAAGTATCTTAGAACATCTTCATAGTACCATCACAATCGATTTCAGGCACGGCTCGCGCGGCCAGTACATGATATTCTCCCGATTCGAGCCTCATTAACGCATACAGGAAACCGCGTGTGTGACTTAATCAAAGTTGCAGCCATATACTTCCCGCGCAAGCTCCCTCCAAACTGTTGCGTCTATGGCAAATGCCGCAGCATACTCAGCCTCGAGGTGATGTAGTCGCCGTCCCACAATCACTAGACTGTGAAGCGGCTGGCCGAAAATATCTGGTGGCTGCTCCCGGAGCTGCGCGAGTGACCCGCATACGATGCGCTCGTCCCCCGGGCCACCGCCAACTCGCGAAAGCGCAATCGCGAGGGTCCGTTCCGGAACAAGCACCCCGCCTTGCCGCGTGTCCTCAACTTCCGCCAGCTGCGCCACTGCCTGCGGGATCGACATGTATCGCGGCGGCTCGTAAATCTTGCGGCCCCTGCGCATCATGTGGCGTGATTCCTCGGCACGCACTCCGTGCAAACAAGACGCAGACGCAGACGCACCGGGCAAGGTTTTCCTCGCTCTGTTCCTTGACTTTGATGTCCAGCAGGACGAGCGTGTGCATCCCGAGGTCGGCGTTCTCGCGCACGCGATCGTAGAAGCTGTCGGGCCGCCACGTGTCGGTGAAGAAGACGAGGGAGACGGTCTGGCCGAAGTTGTACAGTTGCAGACCGCACGCGCCAACTGCGTTCATGATGGACGCGTTATGTATGACGCGTGTCGAGATGCCGAGCGCGCGTGCACGGAGGAGGATGTCCGTATGCGTCGTCGCGCCGAAGGGATCGCCGACGACGAGGAGAGCGACATCCTGGGTGTGCGCATCTCGCAGGATCTCGTCACTCTCCGACTCGACCATGTCACGGTCCGCAAGGATAAGCGGCTTCCCATAAAACTCTTCCTTTACAAAACGAATGAGTCAGGGGACTGCGGGCATCTCGGAGATATGACGTGCCAAGCGCCCCTTCTGAACAATGAGAATGCTGGTGTATGCCTCGAGGTACACCCGTGTAGATGACCTTATGGCCTATCGAGTAGAAGCATGGTCAAAATGGGGTTCGATCTGACTTTTCTGATTACCTCTAAGCCACGGAGAGTGATATCTTTTTCATCTGAGAGACCGAGACCGATTATGTAGAACATGATTGGCAAAGATGATAAGAACTTGAAATAGCTTAAGTGCCACTGGCACCCCTCATGACACCCCGGGCTTCGCTTCGAGTCGGCCTTCTCGGCCCATGGATCTATTCTTTATCCTCCAGCTCACGGAACCCTTAGCAAAACTATTATGGTTCACTCAAACTGTCACTCCATCCCGACCGACATTTTCTACTCTATCCTCGAACATATCGCAGATAGGCGCGACCTCTATGCTGCTGCCCTCACCAACTGGGACTGGAACCGCGCTGCAACTCCACTCTTGTATCGTACTCTCGACACGGACACGCGTGCAAGACAACGGAATCACAAATCGGTATGTGTGCTTCAATATCTGCCCGACCCAAGTGTCGTACTCATACTCCCCCCCTAGGAAAGCGATGTAATTCATCCTGCGTACACCCTCCTCCACAGGCCTGAGCTC
>QLOS01000277.1:0-12926 GCA_003313725.1 Russula sp. MG48 | reverse complement strand
GTTATCCTCACATTTTCGGGGGCAGGGATACAACAGATCGAGACAGATCTAGGTGGTCTGAACTGTTCGTGGACTTCTAACCGGAGTGTTACCGGATAGAATGGCTCAAAATATTACAGGGGGACAGTTGCGACAGAATTTTCAAAAATGGCTCTCTCCTCCAGATCCGTCGATAAATTTTAACACTGCACGCAAAGCTTACCACGATGGCACTGCCGCATGGTTCACTCGAGGCATAACCTTCAACCAGTGGAAAGCCCATGGTTCTGAGAACTTCCTATGGGTTCACGGAAAACGTATATTTCTTTTATTTTAAACCCCCATGATCCTTTGCTAATCCCTCTTCTTGTCTTGACAGCGGGCTCAGGGAAAAGTATCCTTAGGTACGCTTGCTAACCCAACTTGCTGTGTCCGAGGGACCTCATATTTTGATAAGCTCGGCGATCATCGAACATCTACGACCTGTCTCTGATGCTAAAACATCCTACCTAATCTATTTCTTCTTCGACTTTCGGGACACCACAAAGCAGGATAACCGCGCTTTACTCTCCTCCCTCCTCATACAGCTCTCCTCTCAATCAGATCCTTGTTTCAAAAGTCTTTTCGACGTCTATTCTGCGCACGGTTGTGGTTCACAGCAACCCAACGAGGACGCACTGTTACGATGCCTTGGCGCCATGCTTGCCGTTTTGGGAGAACTGCCAATCTATCTCATTGTGGATGCTATTGACGAATGCCCCAACACTTCAAAGGAGCTTGGTACTCCACGTTCCCGTCAAGATGTCCTGAAGGTTCTGAAGGAACTCGTTGAGCTGCGCCTTCCAAACTTGCACATATGTGTGACAAGTCGACCCGAGTTCGATATCAGAAACGCACTTGAAAAATTGGCATCATTCAAGTTGTCTCTCCACGACCAAGACGGCCAGAAGCAAGATATCGCTGAATATGTCCGTTCTGTCGTCTATTCGGACGAGGAGCCAGTGATGATGAAGTGGGGAGAGGGGGTTAAACACTTGGTTATCGAGACGCTCTCTGAAAAGGCCGACGGAATGTACGAGTGTCGCCCCATGTTCTTAACAATTCTCACATCGTCATACAGGTTTAGATGGGTTGTGTGCCAGCTGGAAGCGCTGCGGGAGTGTCTCGCAAGAAATGTAGAGCGAGTGCTCAGCGAATTGCCCGAGTCTCTAGACGAGACGTATGAACGCGTCCTCCGCGGGATCAACAAGTCAAACCGAGAAGACGTTTATCGTCTGTTGCAATGCCTCGTGGTATCTATGCGGCCACTTCGTGTCGAGGAGCTTGCGGAAGTACTCGCGGTTGACTTCGGTAGTGACGAAGAGACTCTGACGCTGAAACCGGACTGGCGGTGGGAGGACCAAGAGCAAGCTCTTCAGGCAACATGTTCCAGTTTAATTGTCATTGTCGACACCGGTCGGTCACGTGTGGTGCAGTTCTCACACTTCTCGGTAAAGGAGTTCCTGACCTCGCCTCGTCTTGCCGATTCAAGTGGAGACGCCTCGCGGTATCATATTTCCTTCGGTCCTGCTCACACAATCCTCGCACAAGCTTGCATAGGTGTCCTGCTACGGTTGGGTGATCACGTTGATGAGGATAGCAGCAGGAGGTGCTTTTCTCTGGCTGAATATGCCGCCCGACACTGGGTGAAACACGCGCAGTTCGAGAAGGTGTCGTCATGCATGCGGAAAGGTATGGAAGCCCTTTTCAACCCCGAGGGACCACAATTTGCGGCATGGCGAATGTTGCACGACATAGACACCAGGCCCTCCTATGGCTCCCCTTTTTATCACGTCGGACCCCGGAGGATTGGGATGCAACTCCGCTATACTACGCCGCTCTCTGCGGATTTCATGACTTGGTAGAACACCTCATCGTCAATCATCCCCAGCATGTGAATGCTCCTGGTGGTCGGTACTATATCACACCACTTGTTGCGGCATTGGCAGGGAACTACTTCCAGATTGCCCAGCTACTCTTTCAACACGGTGCAGACGTGGATGTCCGGGGCGACTTGGGGTGGACTCCACTGTCGTCTGCATCTTTGAGGGACAACCCCGAAATTGTGGAGTGGTTACTCAAGCATGGTGCAGATCCGAATGCCCGGTTAAATGCTGGTTGGACTCCACTGCATTTGGCAGCGTCACGGGGACATCCCCAGGTAGCTCGGATACTACTTGAGTGCAAAGCAGACGTCAACTCCCAGACCCCCGAGGGCCTCACACCATTACACGTAGCATCGCGATTTGGTAGCCTTGAGGTTGCTGAATTACTGCTTGGCCACGGTGTAGACGTGAATGCGCGGGATAGTGCCCACTCAACGCCATTGCACCTGGCCTCAGGCAATGAAGCGACTCTGCTCGAGCAGCTCGGGAAGCTCGGGCCTCTCGGGCCGTTCGAACAACTCGGGGAGCACAAGCTCAGGCAGCTCGGGCAGTTTGGGCAGCTCTGGCAGTTCTGGCTGCTCGGGCGCCCGTCGCTCGAAGTCGCGTGCCTGCTGCTTAAGCATGGTGCGGATGTAGATGCGAAGGATTACAAGGGCAGGACCGCATTCCATTTCGCCTCGTCGAAAGGACATATCGATATCGCGAAACTGCTATCGGAGCATGGCGCCCAGTGAAGCCATAGTTCTTAGGCTGGTTTACAGGTACCTTAAGCGTACGAGTCCCACATCACCATCTCATTCCGTCATTTTCAGCGCTGCCTCAGCTGCACGCATCCGTTTTCGCAAGTCGTTGACTCTGAAATACTCATCAGGAGTCCTGCTTCCAGATGACTGTGAGACGACCACACACTTGCGTGGGTAATATCATACGGGACTAAGTAAGGCATGGTTTGTTGAGAAGAATAAGGTTACTTATGAGCGATTACACCCTCGTGTACAGAGTCGAGCGAAACTAAACCACTCCCTGTAGAAGTAATTAGTCTTTTCCCGGGGCCGGTTATCGGCAGGGACATTGTGTTCTGCACGAGAACCACAAATACAAAGGGCAGGGTTCGGGGAAAAAGAGCATGAGCGTAGAGGAGCAGGTGAAAATCATGGTGAATTAGGAGACCTAGCAATGGGTGTTTTTTGCATTTGTGCGGATGCAACTGACATGAGTTTTCCCTCAACCTGGTGGTGGGCTAGTGCTACCTCTAACACCCCACTCTCCAATTGGCCGGGACAGCATTGTCCTCCCCAGTTTTGCGGATGTCACCTCCCGGTCTGGTGGATGTGTCGTCTCCGGGCAGCTTAGGTTGTCGTAGGAGAATCGTGAAAGTCTTACACCCATCGACTTTTTGATGCTCCGTGCACCGTTCCTCGAACGATCCGGCCACAAACCCGGCGGAGGGCTTACCGCGAGAGACGAGCGGGACGGCTGTTGGTAGTAGCTGTATGGATAGACAGCCACGGGTGACGTCCTGGACCGGCATGGCGCAACAATTAGGTTTCGGGATTGCAAGCAGCGACGGCGACGGTTTCTAGGACCATAAAACGGCTCACTCAGTCATTAACGCCCTCGGTAGAAGTTTGGATTTTATTTCTCGTAATTGGGCACACATACGCAGATGCAGACACACCTGTTGATGAAAGACCCGTATCACCGTCATTCGCCCCCACTTAACCATAAGAAATGACACCGCCTGTCTGCTTTAGTAGTCAGCTCCCAATGTGCACTCTACACAATAGGGCTATGCGTCGTTTCGACGTGGGCACCTGCCGAAAGTCCGGATTGACTTCAGCTCCGCCGGGCCGCAATCTCCGGGCAGCGGAGCGTAGACACTTGGATTCTTTGCGAAGGAAGGTGCTCTCACCCTGTTGGGGAGAAAGAGATCGTCATGGTAGTCCATGTGCGGGATCAGTCATTTAAATATTGAGAGCAAAGGGCACATACGGGTCATCATCGACTACCATTTCTCCATCAGCAGTGGTGCCGGTGGCCACATCTTCCTGATTCTGCCTCGCCGAACGGACCCTCGAACACGAATGGTACGGTGGGCTCAGTCACTTGTGCGTTTCCCATAGTCTTGGTGCCGGGAAGGACATGCTCCCCGTCCCCAAGAATGGGGGAAAGTACATGTAGCGTGCTGTGTGGGGGCTTGGAGAAGAAAAGGATCCTTTGATGGTTCATGATGGTCTTGGTGCCCTGCTGCGGGAATGTCAAAGGTGTCCCCCTCCCGGAAATCGCAGCAGAAACTCGGGCGTCAGGATAAACAGGGGGAGGTCATGGTAATGTACTTGGTAAAATTTTCGGTTTCTGTCCGTGCGAGGACCTTGTCGACTGAGTACTAGGGCTGAGGTCGCAGAGAAGGACAGAAAGAGGAATTGCACTTACAGACGGGGATTCTGTCGTCGGCATCCCTCAGAGAGTCGCCTGGGGGGCCAACGATCCACAGGACGGGCGGTGCTCGAGTTGGAGAGACTGCCCCAGCTGCACCGCCAGCGCATACATCTTTCCCGGCACTATGAATGTCCCCCAGCTCGAGCAAGAACTTGAAAACGACGTACCCTGACGCATTTCATCAGACTACTCTTGCTGGGGTTCGAGAATTCGACAAACGCTGAAGGTGGTTCTTTATGCCAGTGCTGCACACGGCATTTTGTACAACTTGAAAAGACGGAGGAATGCAGGCACGACGATGATGTCAGGCATGAAGTTCTTACGCAGATCTAGAGCGGAGGGTTTCAGCAATTGCTTGGAGGGCGTCAAACGTACCCGATCACAATTTATGAGTACAGTACCCAATTCGGAAAACCCTTTGGCTTGGTAGGACGATGCGGTTGGGGAGATCTCTACCCGGCCCGGGGTTTCTTCATCATTGCGTGTGACAGTGACATCAAACACAGGAAAGCCTATCACAGCTCATGATAAATGAATCCTTGGGGCACTCTGTGCTATTCGATCGTTTCATTCACTGCTAGTTGATCATCCGCATACTAGTAGAAGAACTATCACAAGTTAACAAGCGGTGACCAAACTTTTTGATGGACAGGCGTGAAGCATCACATCGAGCCTGAGCCTAGTGTACATGACGTTTCCCCTAGCGCATGTACTCTCATGCAAGCCCAACTTTGTAGATCCCCTTCCTGCGTAGGACTTTGTCTCTTTCCAGACCATGCACAGTTTCAGGGTTAAGCACTGGTCCGAGCTGGGGAATAAGGACGTATAGTACTTGTCGGACTTGCTCTGGAGGCCATCATGTCAGATGCGCGTCCCAGAGGTCAGCGTATCGTATCGCGATCGCTGCAGGGTCCAGAGACCTCTGGAGTTTCGATAGACGTGTATGTGTGTTATCAGTACTGTACTGTACGTGTCAACATTACGGTGGAAAGAGAGACGGGCCACGGCTACCGCACTTCGCAGGGCACCTCGCACGGATTGCGAACGGATGTGTCTGAGGGAGCTGCGTATCCTGCTACGCATGTTTGACATTCGACAGAGATACGGTATATTTACACGGGTTGTAGCGGGAGCCGACATCCTTGCATTTTCGAGGAACGCCGCGCCAGCAGCCACAGAGATTTTCACGTTCTGAGAGAATGCATTCGGAGTCTCACTCTATCGTGCAGAATTTTTCTCCTGAAAAAGGAATCTTTGCCGGAATCGGCGTCCTCCTCGCTGCGCGTATCCCGGTCCCTTGCGTTCGGCTTGAACCCTTCAATGCCAGACCCGGCCCCGCAGTTTGGAAAAGATGTCAGCTGGAGCCATAACGCGCTCGTCAACCTCTTTGAGCGCATCGACAATTTTCATAAATCGCGCGACATTGATTCCCAGATATCGCGTGCTGTGGTCTGAACCCTTCTCAATAAAGGCGAGTCGGTAGCTGTAATCTGCGTGGATCAACTCACTCGTTCATTTTTGTCTCAGTTCCTTCGTTGCAGTCGCGAGATCGAGAATAGAATACTTCGATGATGGTCTCACAACGACGTTCATCATAGCCGTAGTCTGTGGGACCTCCCTCAGACTCAGGCTGTGACTCTCGGGACATGGACGGTAGCGATAGCAATGACAGCATATATATCATGCACGAATTGAGAACATAGCTCTAGCGAGGTGGCATTAAATCCCTGGTTGTGGCGCATATACGTACAAAGTAATGGGTACGGGATTGCCTTTTCAGCAGATACGGTGAAGTACTGTATGCTCATGAACCGCGCAGGTTCTGCGACCACTCCCGGTGGTAGGCGTTTCTCAAGGGACAAGAAGCCTTAACACAGCTTTGATCAGTTTTGGATGGACATGGTGGCGTAACGTCACAGGGACGGAAGGCATGACAAGGATGAAGATGAGGTCAGTCTACGTGCCAGCACGGGGTTGCCGAATCGGAGCTCAAATAGGATATGAGTGTCCTCGTGACTCGGAATCCCTCTGCGACTCATCTTTTGTAACACGCAATTTAGTAGACTTGGTTGGGTTCATAAACCTTTGCCTTATTGCCTCTCCGTTATGCCCTATCCTCTCACTAAAGACCACGTGTGCACCATCCGTCTGCCCCCCCGAGATCATTAGCGTTGCATTGTGTAACATTCCTCCTTCGTTCGTTTCCCTGTCTCGACCGGTGTAATCCTCGGGTCATGTTTTCATGTCTGTCACTTGGTATAATCATCATTCATGCACGCCTATGATCCATATATAGGTCCTCCTGGCCCATCTTCGTAGGACTCCTTGTACGTACTCGGACACGTGGCAGGGCATGTACCTCGCGTCATACGATTTCCTTTGCTCTGTCACCCATCCATCCTTATCCAATACAAACTAGCACCTCCCCGCCGGCCCTATGTCTCAGACCTCCCACGCGACTTTCTCAGCATCTTCTTCCAAATCTCACACTATTTTCCGTGATGCCTTGAAGAAGTATCGTGAGAAGACGATGAATGACCTTGTTGTACATCCAGTCATCGTCGATCTCCAGAACTGCAAGCTTCCCAGCGACATTTTGGCCATCCTTGGCGAGAGTGCCATGTTCAGGAGTTTATTCAGTCTCAGAGCGGCGATAAGTCGTCTGAACAGTGGCTCAACGCAACATTTACTGTCGTCGCTTCGTTTTTTGCTGCCCTTGGCGAGGGTGTTGGCATGGAAAACCTCAAAGGGACAAGTCGTAAATCTTCGTCCCTCAACTACCTGTTTTTTCGGGTATTCCCACCTGCGAAAGTCATTTTCGCCGGAATCGGGGTCCTTCTCATAGTGAGTGATTCCCTTGGTTCGTGTCGACTATTCTGAAACGAAGATCTATCAGACTGCCAAGGACGTTCGCGCGAACAAAGATGCACTCGTCGACATCTTTGGGCGTATTGAAAACCTTTTCAAATGTCTCGAGATTTACACTGAAGTGTCACCGACTGATGTAATGAAGGAATTAATTGTCCGGATAATGGTTGGAGTTCTCGAAATCCTCTCTGTTACGACGAAAGAGATTAAGCAGCGGTTCGCAAGTGAGTTGGCCATTGCCGATATATGGCCGTTGACCCATCCACATTCAGAAAGATTTGTGAGGAAACTCGTAGGAAGAACGGATATTGAAGACGCGTTGAAGAAGCTAGACAAACTTACTCATGAGGCGGCTCTGATAGCGGGTGCAGAAGCCCAGAAGCTAGCACAGAGCATTGACAACAAGATGGACAAGGTCATTGATGGTACGCAGCTCATGTCGGACTGATCTCCATCGTTACGCTCAACGTCCGTGATATTAGGTGGAAACGAAACGAGAGTTGCAATGCAACGAATCGAGAACGATCTAGGTGGTCTGACCCGTTCGTGATCTTCTATTTCAAGTTCTACTGGCCAGAAAGGCTCAGAATATGACAGGAGATCAGCTGCGAGAGAACTTTCAAAAATGGCTATCTCCTCCAGATCCGTCCATAAATTTTAACACAGCGCGCGAAGCTTACCACGACGGGACTGCTACATGCTTTACTCAAGGAAGTACATTCAAGCGTTGGCAAGTCTCAGGTGCTGAGTCCTTGCTATGGATTCATGGAAAGCGTATATTTCTTCTCCTTAAAGCGTCTTGGTTCTTCCTAATGTCTCGTTCTTACCTTAATAGCGGGCTCGGGGAAAAGTATTCTTAGGTACGTTTGCAAACCAATTTGCTGTGTCAGGGAAACTCATATTTCTTACAAGTTCGGCGATCATTCAAGACGTACGATTTCTGTCCAATGCCGGGGCATCGCACCTAGCCTATTTTTTCTTCAACTTTAAGGAGGTCGCAAAGCAGGATTGCCGTGCTTTACTCTCCTCCTTCCTCATACAGCTCTCCGCTCAATCAGACCCATGCTTTGACATTCTTTTCCACACCTACTCTAAACACGATCGTGGTTCGCAGCAATCCAGCGAGGACACACTCTTACAATGTCTTAAAGCCATGCTTACCATTTTGGGACAAGCACCAATCTATCTCATTGTCGGTGCTGTCGACGAATGCCCTAATACTTCAAAGCGGCTTGGTGCTCCACGCTCGCGCCAAGAGGTCTTAAAGGTTCTGAAGGAACTTGTCGGGCTGCGCCTTCCAAACTTGCGCATGTGTGACAAGTCGACCCGAGTTCGATATTAGAAATGCACTTGAAAAATTGACGTCGTTCAAGGTGTCTTTGCCCGATCAAGCTGGCCAGAAGCAACATATGTCCTCTCTGTTGTGTATTCGGACGAGGAGCCTGTGATGATGAAGTGGGGAGAAGAGGATAAACAAATGGTTATCAAAGCGCTCTCCGACAAAGCCAACGGAATGTATGTGTGTCGCCCTAGGCTCATGACGCTTTCTTACATCGTCTCTCAGGTTTAGATGGGTTGTGTGTCAGCTGGAAGCGCTGCGGGAGTGTCTCGCAAGAAATGTCGAACGAGTCCTCAGCGAATTGCCCGAGTCTCTAGACGAGACGTATGAACGCGTTCTCCGCGGGATCAACAAGTCGAACCGAGAAGACGTTTATCGTCTGTTGCAATGCCTCATGCCAGTGGTATCTATGCGGCCACTTCGTGTCGAGGAGCTTACGGAAGTCCTCGTAGTTGACTTGGGTAGTGGTGAAGCCGTTCCAAAGTTGAAACCTGACTGGCGGTGGGAGGATCAAGAGCAAGCTCTTCAGGCATCATGCTCTAGTCTAATTGCCATTGTCTATAGCGGTCGTTCACATGTCGTGCAATTCTCGCACTTCTCGGTAAAAGAATACCTGACCTCGCCTTGCCTTGCGGCCGTTTCAAGCGAAGATGGCTCGTACTATCATATTTCCCTCGAGCCTGCGCACACGGTACTCGCACAGACTTGTATCGGCGTTCTGCTGCGCTTGAACGGTCTCATTGATGCAGGTAGCATCGAGAACAGCTTTCCTCTTGCTCGATATGCCGCCCAACACTGGGTCTCCCATGTCCAGCTCAACAACCCGTACGCGGCCGAGGGTAATAGAGGTGGCAAGCAAAGGCGAAACAGCAGAAAAGCCATTCAT
Source organism: Russula sp. MG48 (assembly GCA_003313725.1). NCBI lineage: Eukaryota > Fungi > Basidiomycota > Agaricomycetes > Russulales > Russulaceae > Russula > Russula sp. MG48. The sequence continues at coordinate 3,490 of QLOS01000277.1, read as the reverse complement.
GCATGAGGTTCGACTGCTCTTACCAAAAGGGAAGATCGTGCGAGTTCGCGTGGTGTTTGACGATGGCGATGATCTGTGCAATGTGCATCAGTATTTTCAGGCTAGTAAGGCACAGGCTTGCAGGCTGGCGTCCATCAAAACGTGTTTTATGCATAGCAAACTCGGTGCCTGTTGAATCGTAAGCGACATGGGAGGGAGCAGTAGAGCTTGGAGGGGTCACAATCAGGAGCAGGTTCGAAGTCTTTGATAACGTAGGCGGGCGGTCATTCCTGCTGGGGAAGCCAATGCTCAGTACATTCAAGGCGCGTCATGACTATGAAACTGACACAGTGCAGGTATGAGGTGAAGAGAAAATAGCCACAAACAACCCAAATGGACAGCCCGCACCACGCAAAACTCGCCAAAGAAGGGGCATTGCTGACACTGGACCGGAAGCAGCACGCAAACAGAAAAAGGCACACCGCACCCGACTATGACAAGGTGGAACTGCAACCAACGTTCGCAATCAGTGAGACGACTAAGCAGGCAGAGCAAAGAGGAAAACAGTCGAGAGAGGGGTGCGCCCCCAAGGACTCGTCGAAGGGTTCACAGGGTCCGCTATATGACCTCCTTGTCCCGTGACTTCCCATCATGTGACCTCTGACCTCCTTCCCTATTCCAACGGACAGAGATCCCAGTATAACCTAGGAACAGGGAATGAGACATTCATCAGGCAGACAGACCTGTTCAATCCCAAGCGCATAGAAGCAGTGCGAAAGGCAGTAATGGGCGAGTACCTTACAGATGAGCAAAAGGACCCAGTGTGCAGGCTAATCGCATCGTACGCAGACTGTTTCGACTCTCAACGCGGGAGGTAATGCCAGCAGAAGGTGCGACCCTCCTGCTCTTGAGACCGCGCGAGCATTTCTTCCGCCCAGACGATATGTGAGTAGTCCATGTTGCCCCTGAAGGGAACCATCTCCCCGACATCCTCTGGCTTGAACTTGTAGTTCAGCACCTCGTCCGCCTTTTCTATGCCCATTCTATCCATTCGTGCGGCCGACGCCTGTGTGCAGGTTTTCCCCCGGCCGCCCACCAAACATCTCCACCGCTCCCATGATTTCTCTTGCCGCCATATGGTCTGGGGGTTGGGGGTTTGGTGCTACCGCTGCTGGTGGTACGGGCCCGGTGACGCGTTTCTTCTCTTTTACGTGTGCTTAATGTGCTTTTGTGCTCGGTTCCTCAGTTTACTGTATGCTGCGGCATTCGAATGCTCCCCATGTTGGAGGGGCGCGTGCCGCCACTCGCCGAGCGCATTATTCCTCGCTTATGTCATCCGGGTATCTACATGTTGCCGCCGGCCGTCGTCTCCTGCTCCTTCGCCGTCTTATGCCAGCCCTACCTCTATTGCTACCGCTATTCCAACATGCACCACATCTTTTTGGTCTCTGTGACATGGAGGGATGCTATTGCCGACGAATGAGACATGCTGGTACTTCGGGGCAATGACGGGGCTAAAGAGATGGCGCGAAAATCTCATCTGACCTCTGACTCGGGGCTCTGGGAAGTGCTTAAGTAATCTTCGGGTCGGCGTTTATCTGAGGTCTTTACTCTTCTCTTCTTCGGGTTCTATCCTGGAAACTTTGGATCAGCAAGCACACAACGGAGATACCTTGCGAAGCGTGATGCATATACACCGAAAAGTGGTCGTATCCCCTGGTGGCTGTGGGTCCGGCTATAAGAACCTGAAAAGGGTTGACAGAGCAGGGCACTGACGGCCCCAGATTAAGATCGGGCAGTGTTCGGGCGCGATTGGACTTCCACAAGTGCGAAAGCTTGTCCTTGTCTCTAAGTCAGGCTGCAAGTGCCTTACATATATAAACTCAACGATTGACGTACATGTCAAATTCCTGTCTCCACTCCTTCCCATGAGTGGCACCCACCACTCCTTGTCAAGCTCGCCCACTGCGGGTGGCGTAGATGTCGAGCAGGCGGAAAATTCGTTCCATGGGCTCTCTCGGCAGTTGACTCAAGCCACGATCGATGGCGAGAAAGAACACGGTACCCAAGGTACTCCCGGCCAAGCTTCGGCTGGCGGCAAGGACCTTGAGAAGGGCACATTCGACTTGGAACAGCCCTTCGACCTTCGTGAATATCTCTCTTCCTCCAATAATGCAAATGAAGCGGCCGGAATCAAACACAAGCACGTTGGTGTCATTTGGGAAGACTTGCACGTCGACGTCCTGGGGGGCTCAAATTTCAAGGTATGTCAGAACACGAGGGTATCGAGCTACGAGCGGTCGTTGATGCATCGCATCGGACATATAGCTTTATGTGAGAACGTTTGGAGGTCAGTTAATGTCAGTTGGATATGATGTAGGAGCACCTGATTGAAGATCCACCCGCCTATCCGGTCTTCTACAGATGAAGCATGGCAATTCTGGTTGTCTCCGTTCTTCAAGTTACATACTCTAATCTCTGGCCTTCTTCCTCCTCGTACTAAAGATATAGCAACAAGAACAATTCTTCACAGGCACGTCTCTCTTATGGTCTGATACTCAAAATGTGTTCTGACATTGACCAAGGTGCTCCGGCATTTTGGAACCCGGACAGATGTGTCTCGTACTCGGAACACCCGGTTCCGGTTGCACTACGTTTTTAAAGGCAATCTCGAACGAACGGGAAGGCTTCTACTACGTTGGTGGTGATGTCCGATATGCCGGCATCGATGCCCAGGAAATGGCCAAGACATATAAGGCCGAGCTTGTTTACAACGCAGAAGGTGTGTTAAATGCACGGTACTTCTCGACTCCGCTGACGCAGTCACTTGGTCTCAGATGACACCCATATACCAACCCTTACTGTTGGCCAGACGCTCAACTTCGCACTTTCTACTAAGACCCCTGGTCCCAAGGGCCGCTTACCAGGGATCTCTCGCCCAGAATTCAATATCTCGGTCAGGACCATGCTGCTCAAGATGCTCAACATTGTACATACAGAAAATACGCTGGTCGGGGACAGCTTTGTTCACGGTGTTTCTGGAGGCGAACGTAAGCGCGTTAGTATCGCAGAGATGATGACAACTCGGGCTCGTGTGCAATGTTGGGATAATTCTTCTCGTGGTCTGGATGCGTCTACCGCGCTGGATTTTGTGCGCTCTCTTAGAATCATGACTGATGTCCTCGGCCAGACAACGTTGGCTACTCTGTAAGAGGATTGCTTCCCCGGTTCTCTGCTGGGCTCACAATATTTGCTAGGTATCAAGCTGGCGAGGGCATTTACGAGCTATTTGACAAAGTCATGGTACTAGATCAAGGACGCATGGTATACTTGGGGCCCCCGGACAAGGCGCGAGCGTACTTTGAACAGCTTGGATACCGGTCACTTCTTCGCCAGAGCACAGCCGACTACCTTACTGGTTGCACAGACGCAAACGAACGCCAGTTTGCCCCTGGTAGATCAGAGGCTGATGTCCCTAGTACCCCAATGGCCCTTGAGGCTGCCTTCCGAT
>QLOS01000274.1:0-12777 GCA_003313725.1 Russula sp. MG48 | reverse complement strand
ACCGCGCGATTTGCGGGATTCGGCAATGGCTTGTCGCGCAGTGAGAGCCTCTGCGTGTTCTCTGTGATAAGGTGGGTTAGAGTGGTACGGCGGGAGCTCGAACGAGAAACTCACTTGAGTGCGGTGGCTTGTCCAATGTCAAACAGGGTCTGCGTAAACGTCAGCCAGGGCGTAAAATGGGGTAAGTAGTGCAACACTCACACCATCCCGGTGGAACCCTTTGCTGAGGTATAACCTGTCACCAACAGCGTCGCGCAAGTCGACACTCAAGTCTAGGGGAAGGTTATTATCTCAAACGAAGCACGGAGATGAATTTCTGACATCTGCAGGGCATATTAACTATCAAATCGACATTGACGTCTAAATAGCTCGCGGGAGCATAGTCAACGCCAAACTCGTAATCTGGCCAGCCCCAGACAAACTCTCCAATGTCATTTGCTACTAGGAGAAAGGCAACGAAGGCAATGAAAAGAGTGAGGATACCACGCTCGGTTGAGCGGGTGCGATAGGTTGAGGGGAGTTTTGGGAAAGCGTCAAAAGTCTTGAGGGGGGCGGGTGCAACTGCATCGATCTTGTCGAGGAGGGAGAGTCGTTCCTCCGAGTTGTTGTTCATTGTGGTATGTGGCAGGACCCCGAATGATAACATCAACGAAAAGCAAAACAAGGACCCTTTGACACCCCGACTCTGACGATGGGTAAACTTAACATCGCTCACCACAAATCGTATCATCCTTATCGACTTGACAATATCGATCGCGTCCGTCGTGATGAAGCAGCTGCAAAATTAAAAGTTACACAAGATACAGATCGTGCTCTCGTCGCAGTATGTCCCACTTCTTTCTACGAGCCCATCACCCAATAATCACTACCAGGACGCCGAGTCTCGTCTGAGTACGCTCCGAACACGCGCAGGCATCACTCCACCCCCCGACAATGATGTTAGCGGATCATCCCCCAGCCCTTCAGGGTCTAATATGACTCTGAGCAATGGTCACATCAATCTCTTTGCAGATCTCGAGGAACACGTCGCCGCTCTCGCAGCCCGCGCCTCGAAATCCAAACCCGCAATGACCGATTTGGACCGCGGCGTGCCCCTTGCACCTACAAAGCAAGACCTCCACCCGTGGTACTCGACTTCCCGCTGTGACGGCAAGGATGACAAAACGGCCGAGGCAAGAAGGTGAGCTTTGCTGCCGTCTCCCGGTGCGTTTCGCCCTCACAACCATACACCACCAGACAGCGAGACTTGGCGCGCCAAGTTAAAGCCGACCCGCTTACCTCGATCCCCTCTCACCTAAAGGGGCCCTCGCGCACGATGCCTCCACCGCAATCGCACCCCCGCTCTCATCCGCAACCGCCGCCACCGCCACCATCTTCGGCCTCGCGTGAAGGTCGCCTTGCCCGTGAGTCAGCCGAGCGAGAGCGCGCACTGGCACTTATGCGGCGCAAACAACGTGAGCGTGAGCGTGCGGAGAGCGCCACGGCAACACCCAGTACCGTCCATGGTGACAGCGGTGGACCAGGCTACACGGATATGTTTAATCGACGCGAGGTAGAGGATGCCCATCGTGAGCGCGACCGCGCGTGGCGCCAGCGCCGCTGGGAGGACGACGATGATGGCCGTCGGCGACGGCGCTAAGTTGTCCCCTCCTGCGTACTGCCTCTGCTGTATTACTATTGTCCGGATGTACCCCCAATATATATTTTTTCACTCTTCGGCCAAAGTACGTCTTCTCGAGGCATCGAGTACGCCTGCATGGTCCTTCATCCAACACTCAAGTCCCCAGGTTGAAATAACAGCACAGGCTCTATAATAGCGTATACATTTACTCTACAGTCTTACAGTTTTCCCGGTGCGGGAGGCTCTCGTACACGAACAACCGCCTTGCCCCACGTCTTGCGGTGCTCGAGGTCGTCGAGGCCCCTAGCGAGTCTATCAAGGGTGTAGTCCCCTGTGAAAAGAACTGGTTTGAGCTTGCCCGAGGCGAGGAGCGCGAGCAGTTCCTGCCACACCTCCGCAAAACGCTTCGGGCTCTTCGCTAAAAGTAGGTAAAGGAGAGGTAAGCGTTCTCATAGTCCGCGCGTGCGCGAAGAACGCACATGTGTACGAGCCCCAGAAGATGCCAACGACGGAGACGTTCTTGAGAAGGACGAGGTTGAGCGGGAGCTGACAACGCATCATAAAGTACGGGAAAAATAAGGAACGTCGAACGTCGATGGTCAGCGTCTCTTTCTACTCACTCTCCCACGAGAACGTGGACGCACCTGCTCGATCGCGCCACCTGCAAAGCCGACAACGAGGGCGCGTCCTCCCCATGCAATACACTTGAGCGCATCTAGGGAAAGCGTCAACACCCGACTATCCGTACGTGCGTTAGAAAGGATTGAATTGACCTTTGATCTTCCCAACGGGATCGTATATCACGTCGACGCCCCGCCCCCCGGTGACGTGCATGACGTATTTCTGCCAGCCGTCCTTCGTATAGTCAACGACGACGTCGGCGCCGCCTGCCTTGCGAGCAACGTCGAGCTTGTTTGGGGACGCAGCGGCGATGACACGTGCGCCGAGTGCTACACAAATGCGAGGCGTGGAGGGAAAAGTTGTTGGTGAGAAATGAAAAAGACGGTAGACAGATGACCTCGCACCTTTGGCTATTTGGATCGCGGCGATGCCGACACCGCCCGCAGCGGCCAACACGAGGACCCACTCGTCTATGCAATTCGTAATCAGCCGAGAAGAAACTCCGGGAAAGTCCGTTCGCACTGGCACGAGAACCGCACCAACTCCGATATGCACTCACCTGGCTGTAACTTGGCACGTCCCACAAGCGCCTCGTAACTCGTCGGGTACGTCACATATAGTCCTATCCAACCTTCTTACAGACCAATTTCCTTCAAGGGGAGGGAGGGAGGGACACACCGGCACCTTGATCGAACGACAGCGAGTCTGGCAGCGGAAGTACCAGCTCGGGCTTCGCTACGACGCGTTCAGCCAAGGAGCCCTGCGCGCTCCCAAACACGCGGTCGCCACGCTTGAATGGGCTCCCTGCTGGCGCGACCGCTACTGTCCCTGCGAACTCTGTACCGAGAATGAATGGACGTGGGGGCTGCGTTTGATAGCGGCCTTGTGCTTGGAGGATCTGTGGGTAGGTTGGTGCAGAGGGTGGCTGAGGAGGGATGAAGAAGGGAGGAAAAACAGACACACATCGAAAAAGTTAAGCCCGGCACTGTACACGTCGATGAGTAGATTATCCGACTCTTTCTCGAGGATTGGGTCGGGCGCGTCGAGCGTGAGGGGGATCTTGGAATGGTGGGCGTACTCGGAAATCACGAATGCTTTCATGGAGGGCTCGAGGATGAGGACAGCGGGCGGGGGAGGTGGAGAGGTAAATACTTATTCTTCTGGGCGATTCACATGAATGACTTAAGCAATCTCGGAGTTCTATGCAAGGCAAGGCATTCGGAGACTGACCTCCCATCACGGTATTGGACTGGACTGCTCCCACATACGGGAGCATTCTCCCGGAATAAATAAAGTTTAACATAGGGACGCAGATACGACAGTCGAAACCTACTAAATAACAAATGGGACGTGCTTGCTTGCGCAGGAAAGATGGGGCATATAGAGGGCAAGGGTACAACGGGAAGGAGTGTGATGCAGCGTACAATACGATCATTAGATATGCGTCACATCGTCGTAGTAGAACGCGATTCATACCACACATTCAGTAGGTTGGCGGCGGTGACAACGTACGCGGTTCCATGGGCCCAGAACCGGTCGCCGACTGGTGGTACTGCTGCTGCGCCGCCCCTGTTCCTGTGATGGCCGACGCAGAGCTTACCGCAATGGACTCAGGCTGGTATGTTACATATTGTGACGCCGTTGCACTCGATAGCGATCCAGGCGACTGTGGTAGTGGCGAGAAGGACGAAGTAGTAAGGGGAGGTGCGTGGGTGTATGTCGCTGGCAGGTTGACTCCTGCAGGAGGGTTCAGCGGTCCACGGACGGGGATGGATGCAACATCTGGCGGCTGGGTTGTCTTGGGTGTAGGTGCATTAGGCAACTCGTCCTCCCAGTCTCCGGACAACGTCACAGCCGCTGCGTCGGCAGGCAAGGCATACAGGGCTGAGGAACGGAAAGATGGACGCGGGTGTGGTGCATGTAGACGAGGATCAGGGGCATAGCCAATTGCGTGACCCATCTCATCCCATTGTTGATGCATCGAGTCTTCAGAGCCAGGGCCCCGCTCGGGGTCGTACGGTTGCAGAGGAATATCTGATCCAGATGCGTTCGGGTTGAACGTCGAGATAGTTGATACATTGTTGTGGTAGTACGATCCGGTGAGTTCCATTTTCGCTTGCCTAGATAGCTCACTACGTTAATGGGTCGATGACACTGAGGAATAGACGTACCGGGCTTTGCGACGCTCATATATAACGGCGGGCCTGGCCTGATTCAGTTTGCGGTAAATATGCCATGCAGCTAGGCCAGTGACTATCGTAGTAACTACAACCAGGGAGTAGCTGGCTATACGCTGTGAGAGCGACCCCTCTGTAAGATAGAAACTAAGCCATTGAGGTTTCAGACGGGGAGGATGTCACGTACGCTGCCCTGCCCCTTCGATGATTACGCCGATGTATACTGTGGCGAATTGTTTTGGCAATGAAAAGAACGCGGCTAAGGCAAATATCCAGATGCTCATGCCACACGTAGCAAACACGGCGGTGGTGACTGATAAACAAGATGTGAGCAGCCCCGTTGAGAAGGGGAAACAAAAAGATAAGGACATACAGTGACCTGGGATGGCGCTGAAACGTGCGATGAGTGCTATTCTGAACCCGCCTTCGCGGACGACACGGGCGAGACAGCCATATTGGATGTTTGACTTTTCAAGTTTCTCCCCACGGGCACGACAACAGTACTTGAAGGCGCTTCACGGGTATACATGAGATGTTGGTCGTTAATTCGGATTATGGGACACGCACTAGAAATTGCCCAGCTCTCCAAGAAATGTGCCAGCTGCGACGATAGCGAAGCCTATCCAAAGGCCCCAGACAATGCCACACAGGATGGCGACAATCTCGTGACCGAACAGCTGCAGGACTTGATCGTCAGCAGGTGGTCAACCGGAACAAGTCGGTGAATGTGACAGACCGGAGGGAAAGATATGACAAAGAGGACAGCTATCGGAATTGACCAACCACCTGGAAGGCTGACGGGAGGAAGAGGTCAAGATTAGCGAGGGTCAGGGTAGGAGTGGTGACGAAGAGGAATGAGAGCCGCAGATGCGAGTAGTCTTGGCCACTCATCGCATCCATATAGGTCGATCGGGAGGAGAAAGAACCGATGAAGGCTTACCGTTTCATCCAATGTGCTGCGGGGGTGAGTGCCTCGACGATTTGGTGATGGTATATGGTGATAAGTGCGGTTATCACGGCAAGGATTATGGCAATCACATAGTACCCTGACGGACGAACGTTGGCCAAAGGTTAGATAGTGAGTAGGACGTTTACGTACATAACCACTCTCTACGTAACCAGAAACGCCAGGTAGTGATTGTCTTCCAATCGAAGAGACCTGAGCGAGCGAGCTCTGCAGCCTCGCTAGGAGTAGGGCTAGGAGTGCGCGATATACGGTCTGGGACAAACTCGTGCTTGCCATGGATGGTTGATGAAGAATTTGAGGGGGAAAGTGAAGAAGCGTTGGGAGGGTACATCTCATGATTTGTGCCAGGCCGTGGGTCGCCATATTCCGGATATGGTGAGGACATGGCTGGGGGGAGATGGTAGAATTGATCAGGGGTTGGTGGGTGGACTGGACAAAGAGGAGGGAGGAAGAAACGCGTTCCCCCGGAATTGGTGGTGAGATGAAAAGGGATTAGGCAACTAACAACAAGGGAAGCGCAGCCAGGCGCGGGCGGACTCGGAGACGCGGGCAAAGGCGAAAAAACGGGGGGTTAAAACTTGTCGTCACCAGGCCCTTTTTTCCTTAAATGGATTTTGGATGGCGTTTCCATCTCACTCAGCCTTGTTTTGGCTCTCCGACAAACCCTTCCAAGCACAGCAGAAGTGTCGGCTCAGGCTCACAGCATGCAAACCCTCGGATCTACGGTCTCCCCGTACTGTATTGCATTACGGATGCAGTCGGTTCAAACCCATAACAACCGTCGCAAATGCTCTGCTTCCTCTCCCTCATCTCATCTCATCTCTTGTCCATGTCCTTATTAATGATGAATTCAATCCATTCTGTGTCCTAGCTATTATTACCCTTGTTCTCTTGCAATTCCATCCGAGTCGTCCTCTGCGTGGAGAATTCATCTCTCCTTGCTCTCGGAATCTTGTGGCACCATCGACAATGCGCCTGGCCTGCTCTCAGCTTGGCGATTGCTCACTGGTCTCTGGACCTCTCATCAATCTATTCGTTTTCATCTCTTTATTTTTATCAGACTCACCGGCGCGTCGTCACTGCGCAGCACGGGTCAAGCCTTTCAGAAATCCTGCTGCGCTTGGCTGTCGTCGATAATCAGGTTGTCAAGTAACTTCGTTTTTTCTCCCTGGGGATGGTTTCTCCGCTTGCGGGGGGGTTCTGTCGCGGTGACCTCGGCTGCACGCGCTGTCATCTGGCTGCGCTCAGCATTAGGGTTGGGGACATCTTGGCCGGTGCGTTGATTTCCCCTTTTCATTGAGCATTGCCTTGATATGTGCCCCTGTTGCTTGCAGAAGAAACATCTTCCTTCCGTCCTTAGTCGTCTGTCAGCAGGTTCGGCTGGGCCGCGTCGACGATTGCATCGGGATCGCGCTGGCGCCCTTGGCCTTGGCGCTGCCTCCCACTTCCGAGGGCCTGTTGCCAACGGGAGCGGTTGTCGGCGCGGGTGAACGGCTTGCCAAGTATGGCGCGGGTCTCGATGTAGGCCGCATGCTGTGTTCCTTGCTTTCAAGTACGGTCAACCGGTGGCTCTTGAAATGTGGCTAACAGACATGAAAAGTGAGCCCCACTGTCTCTCACAACAAAAAAAAAAGTCAACGAATGACTGATGTGGCACGGAAATCGGACCATTTCTATCAAATGCGAGGAGAGATATGGAAGAGGAGCTGGATTGGTAGACAGAGGAAATTGAATGACTTAAGAAACATGTCACCAAGACGGGAGATACGCTATGGACGCCGTCAGTTGAACGTCCAACGGCGCCTCAGCCAAAAATGAATTAGCTCAGGTGGTAGTGAGTTCGTGGCGTTGGGCTGACCTCGTTTGGGGATGCTTGGCGTCATGCTCTTCTTTGATGGTGCTCTCCTCGCCCTCGGAAACGTACGCAAACCCTACCTACTCTCTCCAAATCCCCGGCTTGGGCTGTTTTGTTTTTACTACTGACCAATTTTTTTCGGCGGCGCAGATCCTCTTTCTCAGAGGACTCTTCCTCATCATTGGCCCACAAAAGACGTTTTATTTTTTCGCGCGGAAGAACAAGCTATGTGGGACCGCCTGCTTCCTCGGCGGCATCGTCCTCGTGTTTCTCAAGTGGCTAACTATCGGCGGGTTGGTGGAGATGTTTGGCTTTCTTAACCTTTTCATGCGTACGCCCTATGCCGCGCATCATTGTCCTCTCCCCCCTCTTACATGTTTCTTCCCTACTCCCGGGGACTTTTTCCCCGTCATCCTCACTTTCCTCCGCCAATTATCGTTCGTTGGCTCGTTCTTGAATCTACCCTACATCCGCCCAGTACGCCACGATCCCTCACTTTTACCTTTCGTTATCTTGCGCTCACCCACATCATCGGCACGCGCCCCAGTTCCTAGACCGCTTAGCAGGCTCATGTACTTCTGTAGTATAGCTGATACCGCATCTACAAGCAGGCGGCAGACTGCCTTGCCAGACCATACAGCTGCAGTGGTAGTGTGTCAACTCATAGCATTATTGAATGTCAGAAATGGCTATCATACATGCGGAACTCCCCATAAGCCGACTTAGTTCGTAGCCCCTTCGTTCGAGACACGCCTTCACCGACAGACGTTCGTTGTGCTTCTCGTATACCTCAACTACATTCTCGGTCCACGAAGCCGCCGTCATCGTTGCGCCATGGTTGCGGATATGGAACCCTGACTTGCCCGCCTCATTGACGACGAGGCCCCTGTGTGCCGAGGGCAAGCAATTCAGAATCATTATAGCAACGCATATGGGGAGGGAAAACATACACAGCCTGTCATTGCGGCGAACCTGCAAGCGGGACCAGGTAGGAGTGCTGCGAATAAGACTTGTCAGCACCCCCCTCGCAGGCGGGAACCACGCACCGCCTCCGACACCCTACGTAGCTCCTTCAGCATCTTACCCGAGAGGAGAGGGTTAAGGATATAGGGACGCGGGTTCTACGCACTGTCACGATTAGACCTGATCCTCTTTTTGTGTGGCACCCGAGGCCCTGCGTGCCGAGCGTAGAGACACACTGTGGTGTGACCCGGTCAGCACCCACGCAAGGGAGGGCAAAGGGGTGATGTGAAAGGTCTGATCCCACTCACCACAGCACAAATCGTCGGACCCTGCCACCTTTGTATCCTTCTAAGTTCCGTATCTCCATTAGGAACGCCACCGCCGCGCCACGCCGCTCCCGTTTAAGTTTTGGTCATGACCGTCACTCCTTCCAATTCAGACTCTCAAACGTACTCCAAGGTAACAGATGCTCTCAAAGAAAAACAACATATAGAAGCTTGCGATACCTCCATGGCCCGTTCCGAGTGGGACGCCAAGCAGCAGGCCATACACGCGCAGCCATACGTGTTTAGCAGGAATGAGGTATCGACAAAGTAGAGCAGCACCGCGCTGACAAAGCACCCGCCCGTGAAAGTGAGCTGGGAAAAGGCAAACATGAGATTGACCACATGCAAGATTGAGCGTGGATGCGGTCATAGTAACGGAAAAAGATGGAAGCATGTCGGAAAAATCAAAAAATGCATATATGTAGTGATATTCACATATCAGCACATATAAGTTCATCAGGTTTTTCGGTACCTGATATGTTTCAGAAATCCCTAATATCTGGTTATCAGGTTAGTCACAATGATCACCATTGATATGCACGATAGGCGTGATCACGCGTGTCATACTTATCACACTTATAAAACTTATCAGTAGTGGTAATTATGACATGTGTGATAAGCACAACAAGCGTGATCACGCTGATAAGCATGACAAGTATGATAATCATGATACACATGATAAGTTATGACATACGTGATAAATGTGATAATTATGACGCGTGTCATAAGCACAGCAAGAGTGATCACTGCTGATGAGCATGACAAGTGTGATAATTATGACACGCATCATAATTATGACATATGTAATAATTGTGATAATCATAATTGTGATAATCATGCCATGCATGATAATTATCATGCATGTGATAAGCACGATAAGCGTGATCAGCACTCATCAGCATGATAACCCTGTCATCCCTTGATCAGGAGAGATATTTGTGATATTTGTGTATTGGCATTGCTCAGCTCAGAATAAATCTGTGATTACACATGCAGTAGTATACAGACAAAAAATAATTGATTAACAAACAATTACACAGAATCTACATTTACTGACAGCTCAACCCTCAAGATCACTGTCGTATGTTTATGGAGGAGCATGTCCAACTTCAAACAAATTCTCTCCTCATGTTACAATCGCACTGCCTTTGCGCACTGACCCAGCCACTACACAGTCTCTGGGACTAGTGGCTGGTTACCTGACAAGACAAGGATGGAATCAGGACCTCCCTGGGAGGCCCTACATTGAATACAGACTACAATATGGACATTGGTATGGACATTGATTCAGACTGATTAGGAAGGAGCTCCTAGCCTCATGCTACGAGCGCATGGTTGTGGAACCCATATGGCACCTACAGGTGCAGGCGTGCAGCACATCACTTTGGCACATCACAGCACGCTGAAGGCGTGTTCCCTAGGTCCTAGGGTGTAGTGCAGATGTGTCCCAGTGTGGATGCAGGCCGCGTGTCCTTACGATAATGGACTCTTAACTGATTGGACATCTGGACTGACCCTTGACATCATACTGTATGTGCGTCCATCAGATTGAACTAGAACGCTGCCACGCCCTTATGGCGTGTGCTCTGGACTCTTATGACGACATGGGCCCTATGCCCTGACACTTATGCGTCCCTCTTGATAGGGGCCTGACTGGTTTACTATAAGTAGTACACATTTCTGTCATGTAGCAGATAGACTTGACCTCTTGGATATACAGCCTACTTGACCCTTGGAATCCCTGCAGTGGGAAGCACCCCAAGGTTAGAACGAACCAGAACAGACCTTCAAGGACCACCAGTACACTCTGCTTTTTGCTCTATCCCTCCTTCTCCTCCCTTGTATTCAGGGAACCTTTGGTCTTGAACCCCTTGTGCTTGTGCACTCTCTTGTGCTTGCGCCACTTGTGCATTAGTGCACCTCTGTTGGCCTACATCTTGTGCCACTGCAAACAAGAGAAGAACCTTATCCAAACATCCACAAGTGCACACAGCACTACTATAAAGCAGGACTTGGGCTGAACCAAGTCACCGATAAGCAAGTCGCTTAGAACACCCAAGGCTGAGCATAACACCTCATATGCTCTTGCTTGGGTAGCAATCTCCTTAATGCTATGAAGCTCACTGCCACAGTTCAGACTCATTTTACTTTGTATTTACTTTACTGTCTCATGTCATGTGATGCCCGGTGTCACATGACCTTCCCCGTCTCGTCCCCAGGTCCCCCCTCCCATGCCGAGCGACAGCTGAAGGCATAGGGGGATGTGTGTCTCTCCCATGCCTCCCACACTCCCTGACTCATCAGGGAGTTAGCTTACTCATTTCTCTTGTTTGCTTACTTATCTCTGGACTGCGGCATGACTCGCGTGGCATGGACAGTGGCAGAGTGTCACGCCCACCGAGTGAGCGTACCTCCACAGGCGAAGGAGGGGGCGTAGGTGACGTTGGTGACTGAGGCCTCGATGGTAAGAGGTCTGTATACCTCTCGTGTGCAGGCGTACTCTTGTGACGTCTGATGCTAAGCTTTCCCTTGCCTTTGAGCATACGCTAGGGCTCTGCAAGGGGGTGCGCGAAGTCTGGTAATTGACCAGAGGAGCTGGGGTTCACAAGTGAAGGAGAGAGACTGTTCACGGGCTGAGATTACAAGAGAACAGACTTAGGGTCTGTCCTAGGCATACAATGCGATATAAGTACATACAGGGGTGACTCAGGAGGAGTCAGAGCGAGTCATGGTATCCCTAGGACACCGCTACTAGTACAGAGTCACTAGGAGTCATTGGGAGTCATTGTACCATATTGTTACGGCTCGACGGGCCGGTAGCACGACTTGTGCGATGCGAGACTATGTGCGAGACGCGTCACGTGAGTATGATGCGAGAGCACGTGCCTATGCGCGAGTGACTGAGTGCGAGTTGCCTGAGCACGAAGGTAACGTGATCCTTCCCACGTGACCGCGGGGATGACGAGTGCCTTGGAGTAAACGCGAAGTAGGTAGGCGTCTAGATAAGGGTGATACCTAGGGACGCGTTCCAGAGCTGAGTCTTGCAGCGACTCAGAGAGGCGTGTGAGACGAAGCGAGTTCTTACTGCTCTCAGAGGGCTAGACCACGTCTGAGAGAGGAAGCAGTAGTGAGGAGTTCGAGACTAGAATCGATTGCGAAACTAAGTCAAGCTTAGGGCTTGACTGGCGTAAACTAGAGCCCTTATATAGGCTTTACAAGAGGGGTCACGTGCTACTGCCATCTGAGTCACAATAGCGATGCAGTACAGCCTAGATGTGACATAGGGTCACATCTGTGAGTCATCGTAAGGGTCAGCCAATAGCGTAAGTAGAGCGCACAGCAGATGGCTGTGCCGTATTAGTATCAGTCACGAGTAACGCGTGGCAGTATCGTATAAGCGCAGCCTGGTCACAGGCTGCGCTGCCAAGCCGGATCACATCAGTCATCGCAGGAGTCATGGTAGGTAAAAATAGATAGTCCGGACCGTAGCAAGCGTACCAGAGATCGTAACAGTACGCCCCTTCCTAAGGGGGAATGGCTGCCACGGCATTCAAGCGGGAGGAGCGGCGCGCGCGCGCCGGAGCGGGACAACCCGACGGGGAGGGGAGACTTGCCTTGGGCGAATGCGGGGAGTGATCCGCACTGGGAGCGCGGCGACGACGTCGGTCTGGTGGGTGGCAGGGCGGCTACGCAGGTAATAGTCGAGTGGAGGCATGACGGGCCGTGCCAGTATCTGGTCCAGCTTTGGACCGATGCGCGACATGACGGCGGCTTCATAGAGGCGCAGCTCGATGAGTCTCAACTTGTCCCGCAGCTCATGGCTGCGGCGCACAAGTGCGGCGTCCTGCTCCAGCTGGGCAGCGGAGTAGTCGTTACGGCTTGCCGGCAGGCGGGTAAGGTGGGCGTACTCAACCGCCAGCTGGTGATGGAGGGCGTGGATACCTCCGCGGTACCTATGGACGTCAGCGGTCAGCCCCGGGTCCCTGAGGTCTTTGACCAGCTTGTCAATATGGCGACGGTGAGGGTGGTTCCCATTCAGGGGCATGAGGTCCCAGTCGTCGATGGCAGGGAGGTGTTTGTCATCGTACGGTTTAGCGTAGAGGGGCTCAGCAAAGATGGGGGAGTTAGTCGTGAGCCGTCCTAGAATGACGGGCTCGTCGAAGTGCGGGAAGTGCACGTAGTACGTGGCGGGGACGAGGCGGTTGTTGTGATCGGGGACAAGGATAATGTTCCTGTCACCTGGGTTG
>QLOS01000271.1:0-19834 GCA_003313725.1 Russula sp. MG48 | reverse complement strand
GCGGCGGAGGGTGTCCTCGGAGGGCGTCCCAAGATAGTGCAAGATCTGGTTCAGTTGATCGACGTAGCTACAGCCAACCAAATGGGGATAAGGTCATCAGCACGAGGGATAAACGTCATAAGTGAGGGAAATCGCACTCACTCTCTCCCTTTAAAGATCGGCTTTCCGGCCAGTAGCTCGGCCAAGATGCAGCCAACGGACCACACATCGATTGCAGATGCCTAACAAAATCGTGCCATGGGCGTTAGCCACTACCATACACGCATTCCGAGACCAAAACAAAAACAAAAAAAAAAAGTCCATAGAGGGGGGTATGTTTTTTTTTTCACGCACGTAGTTTGCAAAGCTGAGCATGATCTCAGGCGCCCGGTACCACCGCGTCGCGACGTACTCGGTCATGAAGCCCTGCTTCTGGGACTGATTGAACCCGCGCGCGAGGCCAAAATCGCAAATCTTGAGTTCGCAGTCCGCGTTCACGAGGAGATTGCCCGGCTTGAGGTCGCGGTGCAGCACGTCGGCCGAGTGGATATACTTCAGGCCGCAGAGTGTCTGGTAGATGAACGACTGGAAGTGGGCGTCCGAGAGGGGTTGGCCGGAGCGGATCTGAGACGCCAGGGTGAGGGCGAGAGAGAGGGTGAGGTGAGCGACATGGACAACGGGGCATAGAGGTATAGGCGAGATCAAACGCACGATGGCGTGGAGGTCGGCCTCCATGAGCTCTTCGTATAGGTACACTTCATCGAAATTGCCATCCGGCCCAAAGACGATGTCCATGTCGTACAGGCAAGTGATCTGCATCAGCGACAAAGAAAATGAGCTTCCGGGTACCAACGACGCCGGTATTCTGTCCGTCAAAGAAAAAAAAACCCCTCACGTTCTTATGCCTACGGAAATGATGCAACAATCTTTGTTTCGACGACGATCAGCATCGTACGTGCGGAGCAAGAAAAAGAAACGCAAGTGCCATACATACTTGATCTCGCGCAGACATCTCTTCGTGAGGATCCTCTGCGCACGCACAACGACAACAAGTCAGCAAAACGCGGCCTTGCCCAGACGGATCGCAACCCGCACGCACCTTTGTATTGATGTTTGTGATTTTCTTGATGGCGCAACCCTCGCCCGTGCGTCGGTGCTTTGCGGCTACCACGCAACCGTAGGCGCCTTGGCCGAGCTCCTTTACGAACTGGTATTCCGAGTCGACGACAAAGGTCGAGTTCAAAGCGGTGAAGGAGTGCCTTTGCAACATGACTTGTTGTGGTGCACTGGCAAAGAGGACGAGGATCAGGAAGGTAATGAATCCCCACTTCCGAGTCGGGGTAGTGGCTTTGATGGCCATCGATCGGGCGTGATATACTGCGATCCCAGCTCACGCAGCCCCACTTTTTATCTTTGGCCACTACTATGGAGGTAACTACGCAGGTAGCTTACATTCACGCACTGCGTTAATAAATCCTTTCACCTTATCTATATCTTTCCCCGTCCCGTCGTCGGTCTCCACCCCTCCGCTCACATCCACGGCCCAGGGACGCACGACGCTCACAGCTTCAGCAACATTATCCGGAGTCAAGCCGCCAGCAAGCACAATCGGCAGCGGTGACGACGACGTCGACGACGCGTCGCCAGTGGTCACCTCACCCTCGCCCGCAAGCACCACGCGCTTCGCCAACTCCCAATCGAACGTCTTGCCGCTCCCCCCGCTCGGTGCGCCGGGCGAAACGGCCGTATCGAGTAGTACGTGCCGATGGAGGCCCGGACGGGCGATACCTTCGAGGCCGCGCCCGTCGGCGCCGACGTGGTACACCCGGATGACAGGCACGGGGATCTGCTTGGTCCACTCGAGCGGCTCGGAGCCGTGCAGCTGGACCATGTCGAGTTGCGCGACGGCGACGCAGTGCAAGACGAAGGAGAGGGGCTGGTCCTGGAAGACGCCGACGAGGAGCGGGCGTGCGGCTGCGGACTGAGATAGCCTGCGCGCGTGGAGGGTGAACCACGGGTCGTTGTGAATAGCATCGGGTGATTCCGAGAGGGCGGGAGGCGCAGTCGACGCGCGCAGCCCGCGGACGGTCGAAGATATCGCCTGGGCCTGTTCCAACGAGATGCACCGCTTGCTGGTGGGAACAAACATCAGGCCAAGCATGGCCGCCCCGGCACTGGCCGAGAAGATTGCCTCTTCCATTGTTCGGATCCCACATATCTTCACCAAAGGCGGCCACAATGCCTCCGGATCTGGGGTTTTAGCCCAGTCGAGAAGCTCGGAGATGAAGGCACGAGTGTCCTTTGCCCGCATTAGGGCTTCTCCAACAAGAACGGCGCTGACACCCTCCTGGACGTATCGCCGGACGTCTTCTCCCCCTGTAATGCCACTAAGGGCACATAAAATGACATCTTGCCCCTTGACCATATCTACGAGACGGGACGTCGTGCCCATGTCGACCTGGAAGTCGTGTAAATTGCGGTTGTTCACACCAATGACACGAGCGCCAAGAGCGAGCGCGGCCTCCATCTCGCGTGCGTTGTTGACCTCTACGAGAGGCTCCATCCCCAGCGAGAGCGAGTAGTCATACAAGGCGCGTAGGCGCGCAGCTGGGAGCATGGCGACGATGAGCAGCACCGTATCCGCGCCGTGGAGACGCGCCTCGGAAATCTGGTATTCGTCGAGGATAAAGTCCTTGCGTAGGAGGGCTGGCCGGTTCGGGAGTGCGTCCACGGCCTGCCGCGCGAGACGTAGGTCGAGCAGGGAACCCTTGAACCACGTTGGTTCGGTAAGGACCGAAATTACGGACGCGCCGGAGAGCGCATAAGTCAGCGCCTGTTGCGCAGCGTTGGCGGAGAGCGCGATGGGACCTTTGGAGGGGCTTGCGCGCTTTATCTCGGCCATCAGTGCGGGAGTTTTAGCTTTGAGCCGCGCGACGAGGGGGACAGATGGCGGCGCAAGGTGCATCGAAAGGAAGGTCGCGAGGTCAGAGGGGGTCGTGCCCGGTGTAGCCTTGGCCGCTTCGACGTCCTTGAGGCGCTGCGCGTATATTTTCTCCAACACGCTAGAAATTTTTGCAGCCGGGGCTGCGGGCTGATCGTTCGAGGTCTCGATTGTAAAAGGAGGAAGGGTCTGATCAAGCACACGGGCGGTCGGATTTTCTTCCCAAAGCCCACCGTTAAGCTCCAGGAAGTTGCGGAAAAGGTCATCGCCAGACTCGGAGAGTATGCTCTCAGGGTGATACTGCACGGCCTCGAGAGTGTATTTGCGGTGACGCACGCCCATGATGACGCCGCTTTCCTGGGAGGATGCAGTAATTGCGAGGTCTGCCGGGAGACTTTTGACATTTGCGCTGAGGGAGTGATAGCGGGTCGACTTGAAACCCTGAGGGAGGCCACGGAAGCAGCCGCGGCCGTCGTGCCTAATTTGACTCGATTTTCCATGCATAATTTCGCCGGCATAACTGGCAGATGGGGAATGGAGAAATTAGCAACAAGGCTCCGGGTTAAGAGAGATCACGGCTCGTGTACCTGATCTCCCCACCAAAGACATCCACGAGACACTCTAGGCCCATACAGACACCAAGGACTGGTACACGTCCCGTGAAATGGCGGATTGCATCGCGCGAGATGCCCGAATCGGTAATTGGATGCCCTGGGCCAGGGGAGATGATGAGGGCACGAATTTGCAGGAGTGGAAGGGTGTCGGATTCAATAGCGTCGTTACGAATCACGGTCACGTCTGCGCCAAGGAGGGTCAAGTGTTGATAGAGGTTCCAAGTGAAAGAATCAAAGTTATCGATCATAAGCACGTCCAGGGGACGGGCGAGATGTTCTGGTAGGGCCATGGCGCCAGGGTTGAAGCTCGATGGAGCTGAGAGTTGGGTGGCGTCGAACTTTTACTGTAGATCGAAACATCATGATCAATCAGGTGAACACTCAGGCTATCCACGGGCCCGCGGTCAACGTTGGGCATCGCTCGGCCCTGACATTTACAGTATCGTTAATCCGCGTTTCACGTACATACAGTGCCGTCCATACCCTAGCCTATAATAGCAAGTACATAGGGTAGCTGGGTGTGGTAGTTGGCATAGATACCTCTCGTGGGTTTTTACAGTGAATTCACTGTGTCACCGTGCGGAGGTGGGAAGGTTAAAACCATCCCGGTGCCGAGAAAGTGAAAGTAGAGTGCTGTATCGTATAGATCTCATGTGATCGCCATGTGCTCAACAGCCACTGCGTCCTTGTTGCTGCGGGGTGCCTCAACGCCTCGCGACACTCCACGAGGTTGTCAAGACAATGGACAGGTACATAACTTACTGTAAGTGAAGAGATTCCATAGTAGGAACCATCGATACCCGATAGAAAGTATCCCAGCGATGTGAAAGTGTAGCAACGCACAGCGCCCTTCAGCGCGTCTATTACGGAGCACAGCAACGCCAAGAAAACATGCAAGGAGAATGCCGGCATTGCGTTCAAGACGACTGGGCCTTTGAGGCTGAGTATAGGACATTTTTTCGGGTCTCTCGGACACACAATCACACCTTGTTATACTGTAGGTGAGATGGACTGGAGGGATGCGGTGCAATGGGAATGTGAGTCCGGATGGGATCAAAAAGGCAGGGACGCCGGTGCCGGATCATGGCAACCGCGACGCGACGGAACGATCAACTGGCATCAGACGGGAATCTCACATGGGGCATGTGGATGTTTTAACTGTTTTGACCTGGTACAGATTGAGATATATGATATATCGAATGTAGAGGAACCCTCTACCCCACCTTTTGCCCCTTTCCATTCCTCACGACCTACCACATTCCTTCTTTGTGTTGTCCCTCATTATTTCCCCGCGTCTGGCACGCCCTTCTTTTACCCCCAGAGGCATCACTTTATTTTTTTTAATAAACGCACAGCTTCCCTTCTTCCCTTAAACACCCCCGCCCATCCTTCTTTTCCTTCAGTTCCAACCCTTCTAAGATGTCCCTAAAGGCTGAACTCGAGACTTGGGCTGCCGCTCTCAAGGCCTACGATGAGGAAGATTTCGAAAAGAGCCTCGAGCTCTTCTCTGTCCGTCACTGTTTTTTTTTTCGTCCCAGCGTCTCCTCCCTTCTCACCCTTCTCACTCTTCTCAGGTCATCGCCGACTCTTCGAAAATCCTCACAAATATGGGTCTCATTTACGCTACTCTCGGGGAGCATGAAGCTGCCGTCGAACAGTTCATAGCTGCCACCCGTCTCGACAACTACCTTGCCGTCGCGTCAGTGACTTTTCCATCCCCTCCCCCAGTTATCCATTTTTTTTTCTCATCTTCAATCCCAGTTACTTCCAGTGTGGTGTCTCGAATTTCTTACTTGGTCGCTATGATCTCGCCGCCAAAGAGTTTGATGATGCCCTATCATATTTACGGGGGAATCAATCCATGTACGTAGCTCACCCTGCTATCTCCCTGGTGTTTCGCGAATTTACACAACCTGTCCAGCAACTATACCCAGCTTGGCCTTGCCTTCAATCTATATTCCGCAGAGGTTCTTTTTAACAAGGGTAAATTCTCTCTCTCTTATTTGATTTATCTAAACGTCGTGGGTCAGGCCTTTCTTTAATTTATCTGGGCCAGATGCAAGAGGGAATGGCCGAGTTGCAGGAAGCCACGAGGCAAAAGGCGACAGAGGAGCACGGCGTGATCGATGAGGCCATTCGCGACCAAGGAGAGGGTTACACAGTTTTCAGCATAGTGTGTCTCTCGAGATCTTTGTCCCTCCTTAACACTGACTGGATCCGTAGCCCGTCGGTGTTCTCTACCGACCGTCAGAGATCAAGCTCAAGAACGCCAAGACACGCGACTTCTTGGGCAAAGCCGTAAGACGCCCCTTCCTGTCATGACCACGTGTTTACCCATTTTTCCACAGAAACTCGTCGCTTCGGAGAATCCCAATGAGGCATACACAACTTTCACTGGCGTCACTCGTTTAAGGCAGGGCATTAGCCCTCAGAATGTTTACATTGATCAAAACGGAGACGAAGGAGGTCTCGCCCGAGCTCCTACCTTGGGTCGCTTAAGTGCGCACCGCCTTATTTAAGCTATTCGATGATCTCATCATCTACTGTTTCTAGAGGGACCGGACTTGGACGTGCAACCTGTTGGCTCCCTCGCCCGTGCAAAGACCACGCTCAATGGTCCGGCTAACACTCGTGAACGTATTGGGGGTGAGACCGGCGGCGTAGGAGCCTCTCGATCAACGTCACCTCGAGGTGATGATCTGCCAACTGCCACCGCCATCCGCCGTAACAACACCGCCATTGCTACTGGGCGTCCTGGTCAAGCAAACTTTCCCACGCGGGGACCCAGTGTGCGCAGACCTAGCGCGGACGATGCCGCTTCTGCAACATCTCCCAGAAGTCGTGCGTAAACGCTCTCCATCTTCCGTTTTCTATACTCTAACCTGCCGGCTCGTCATACAGTGGGACGGGCGACTGAAATCTATGACAGTCTTTTAGATTCGTATGCTCAACGATCTCCGCCGCTGCCGATGCCAGGCAGCACCAACGATCGCGTCGCAAACTGGGCACGGGGCAGCGCAGGCGGGTCTACACGCTCACCGAGTGCGTTTGGAGGCTCCCGCTCTGGCACCCTCAAGCGACGCGTCACACGGCGCACGGTCGCGCCGAGCGTCTACGACGACGAAGAGGAGGGCTACGGCTCGGGCGAGTGGGATGAGATGTACGAGCTGACGAAGATCCGCGTAAAGATCCACTTTGACGGCGAGGTGCGCGGCATGGCGCTTGACCCCGAGATGCCCTTCGCCGAGTTTAGGCAACGCGTGGCGGACAAGTTTGAGACGATTCCTCAGGCGATCATGCTCAAGTTCCGCGACGAGGATGGCGGGAAGGTCTCGTTGCACGACTCGAGCGACTACGATCTTGCGATAGAGACGGCCCGCGAGAGCGCCAAGGGCAGGCCGGAGGGCAAGCTCGAGGTCTGGTGCGAGAGGAAGTAGTATTTTTTAAATTGTTGCTTCTCAATGGCGCGGGTTATTGCTGTCACTCCTGGGGTTTAAAATCTATTTGTATATCGTGCGTTTATTTGCGATAATTATTATAGTACCTCACTATGCTTTCCGTTCTTCGTTCTTTTTTTCGTTTTCCTTGTTTTTATCGGTGCAGTGCGCCCTGGCATTGTGTCCTCGAGGATACCACTCACTACAACATAGAGCAGAGATGTACAATTTTGTCACCTGTGCAGTCCAAGTCACATTCCATGGCGACACGAAGGCGCTCAGTGGAGACGAACTTGACATCAGATGAGAATTGAGAGGGATGCGTTGCCATGCTCGAGAAGGAAACAACAATTTTAAGATGTACTGTACAAGACGTGTAAGTTGTGTGACCTTGTGCGGTCGTTGATGATTAACGATGCACTTCTGAAACCTACCCATAAGTTACGGTCTTTCCATTTCCAGAGTTGGTTGGTTTGCGGGGCTTTTGTACCCAAAACCCATAATCTCCCCATACCCCATATCCATAGCCCTTGGTTGGATAAACGGACACCAGCCCGGACACCCCATTTAGGATATTTTGAAGCCACTTTTGGCAGAAAATAGAACCTCTGATAGCGACGCAGCCAATGAGAGGGCCTCCGGCTAAGATGAACGCAAATCATGGGGGGCTGCTGAGAGTATGGTTATGGCTATCGCAAAGTATACTAAGGACCTGGATGATCCATTAGCATGTAATAACTCGAATACCTTGTCCGAGTCAGGCTGGCCGCTGGCGACCAGAGCCGCCTTTGCTGTTGCGGAGAAGTACAATCAGTTGCCCTCTGATGAGTTCAAGTCTACGGCCCCAGCTGTTCTCACTCCTTACTTCATGAGCACCTCTAAAAATACTTCATTCATACTTTACTTCACTTACGTTTCACCCAAATCTGCTATTCATTGCGGTCAGTATCTCAAACCACCACTGCAAGCTAACAAGCACACCCCAGATATCCCATAACTCCTCACAACTCATAGCCTAGGCTTTCACGACAGCTTTAGGTTAAGGAACGCAAATGGTGAGCTTCCAAAAAAAAAAAAGGCCGAGCGTCATGATGGATAACTCGATTTAATTGGGATGTGGTGCGCAGATCAGTGACTCAGCTGGAAGCTTGTGTAGCATGGCTGAACAAGGGCCAATAATGGGTAGCGAACGCGAGTGCGTGGTGATCGGACTTTGCACATGTCGGGGCCAGCCGGATCTGGAGGAACACGGTTTAATGGATCTGTTCACATAGCCGCTTCCGTCCAGCCATCCAGCGTCCGGGTCCTTAAATTTCTCCTTTCTGAGATCCGACGGCGGCGTCTATTGGATATCCTTATACTGAACCTCGCATCACCCTCTCGAGCCCAGTATAAAAACCAAGCCATGCAATGGCCGGGCGCGAACTCAGCAAGACATATCAAGATAAGCTCCCTACGCTAAGCCCCGTATAACACCTTCGAAATCACAATATCGGATGGCCGAAGTCGAACTGCAACTTGAACAAGACAATCACTCCCTGGGAAATAGGTTTTCTCGTTCCCAGCTACAGGATAACGTACAGCAAAATGCTACGGTCAGCCTTCAACACCGTGACATACCATCTATTATAAGTGCTCATCTCTGTGCATCGTCCTTTAGGTCCAGCCCGCTGCCGACCATGGCCAAGGTCATTGGGGGGATATACCTCCGCCAGCTGGGAACGTTGCTACACAAGGTGGGCCACAAGACCCGCACCCCAATAACGTTGCCCACTATGACACGGGATACTACCCCCTTCCACAACCAGGCGTAAGTAACCGTGCCCCTACGGGCTTCCTTCTCATTATTGACCCTGTCTTCCACAGGGTCCTGTGCTCCCATATATGTGTCACAACGTAAGAGTTGCGCAAGACTTCCCGACACAGCCGGAGCTTGTTATTCCTGTATGTTCTAACTTTCCTTTCCCGTGTGGATGGTTAGGTATCTAACTGGATCTTCAATGCAGGAACTTGGCTACGCTGCTCAGCATGTTGCACCATGTCCTGCTCAAGCCGCCTTTCCCGATCCTTCGGTTCAACATGTCCCCGCTCCCGACCAGCTAGCGGCGGAGAATCTCCGTCGCCTTGCTAACCGTTTGTTGCATCACCCAGATTCACAAGTCGAGGTGGTTCGTATGGAACCGGGACCCGGTGGTCGTTTCAAGGTTATGATCTCGCTCGAAATAGCCGATTTTATGTGATGCAACGTTTCTCGTTATTACCTCTCGATGTATTAGCTTTGGAAGGTCTGGGAAAGAATTTGCGTGTCGTGTTTATATGGGTACCTACTGTATGCATGATTCCTCTTTAGAAGAAAACAGAAAAAAAAAATGCCAGGTTTCTGGTTCGCGTGTTCTGCTTCATGTGGAAATGTCCTGCTGCAAGATATCGTCCGCCTTCAAGCTGAGCGCGGCATTATGATCCGCCTGCGCGAAGGCTTTGGCCTTGATGTGCGTGCTGTGGACTGCTCCACAGCTTTGTAAAGTCGTCGTCTCCGTCCGCAACATGTCTCGCATTGCCGGCGGTAGTGGTGTCCGCTGCAATCGCTGTCGACGACGAGGTCGAGGACTCGGAAAATGCGAGAACGGCCCGGGCTTCTGGGGGTGTCCAGAATGCGATTATTTCCATCTCCATCGCGTCCATCCACGTCCACGTTCTGCACCACGTCCACATTGCCATCGGGACCTATTGTGTCCTTCAGTACGATATAGAGATACACAATCTTGCCACTTGTGCAGTCTCAGTCGCATTCTATGGTGACTCGACGCTCAGTCACGGTATAGACGAACTTGACATCCGTTTCGAGAAGATGAGAATTGAAAGGAATACATTGCCATGCCCACGAAGGGGGGGGGAAGGCACGAAAACAGCAATTGTAATGTATTATGTACAGTACAAGCTGTGTAGGTTGACGTTATGGTTCACTTTGTGCGGTGGTTGACCAACAACGATCATGATGTGATGGAGCTCAGCGAAAGTCTTTCCTCAGAGTAGATCTTCGGGTAAAGTTTGCCTGCCGGTCTCACGTCACGATGGAAATCGTGGGAATGTGAAGTCTGACTCCCTCCCTTCGCTTTCACCAACAGCTTTATGATGATTCGAACGACGACACGAAAGTCCTCCGCCATCCGTCCTTTCCAAGTCTCGATTCAACTCACTGTAGTGTCGTCAATTCTGTTTTTTAATTCCTTATAATCGCCATCCGTTTTCGGCTTCGTCTCGATGTCTTTTCAAGGCATCTCTAGCTCTTTTGTCCCAGAAACCCAGATTTGCGTTTCAATCGGCCGGTCTATGATAGCTCTGCCGATGGGCGTTCAGAGTCTGGCCCTGTAAGTTGAATGCAGTCGCGATGGACGTGCTCACTGGACGTGCTCTGCGTCTGGACTGTGTTTGGGTATTGATGAGAAAATTTATAATTATTAAATGGTACTAGAGAAGTTACTAGAGACTTCTGTGATGTGCTGTACTATCTAGAGTACACTGTTGCCCTCCTGATGATGAGAGGGCAATTGCCCATAATCGTCACAAAGGTTGACGGTCGCTCCCAAGTCGAGGCAAGCCATGACTCATTGCGACGCCTATATTGTGGACTGTGGTGATAATTGGCGTCACCCGCTGCCCCGATGCCAAGGAGCGTGGGGAGGGCACCGCGTCGTGACAGTGATGAGTGTCGTTGTTTTTGTTGTCATCGTCATCGGTTACCCCCATATTTGATGGAGTGTGGGGTGCTGCGTGGATTAGTGGCAGTGGTCGCGGTTGTGGCCATGGTCATCATGGCCACGTTCGTCGCGGTCGTCGTCGTCGTTGTTGCCGTTCATGGTCATGGTTGTCGTACTCGTGGTTGAAGTGGGGTGGCCATGGCCATAGTGGTCGCAGGTATGGTAGTCGTCGATATTGTCGTGGCTGCGGTGGTTGTGGATGTGGTAGCCGTCATCGTCCTCGTGACCATAGGGTGGCAGCTGTGACCTGGGGTCATCATCATCGTTGTCATCATGGCTGCGGGGTTGCGGCCGTGGTGATTATGGTCATCGAGGTTGTGTTAGTGGCCCGTAGTGGCCCGTCAGATCAAGACAGTGCCGGAAGGCGGCACGTGACCCAGAGACGTGGCCGCAGAGAGCGATATAACTGACTGTCTCTACTGCCCAACGCAGCAAGTGAAGCATCAAGTCCTGCTACCAGTGTGGCTGGTAGGAGTCTGAAGATTCCCTGAGGACGTGTTGTGGAGTCATGTTGGGGGCAAGAGATGTGAGAGAACGATACGTCCAGGCCGAGAATGCTGATAACGGCCCTAGACACAACTTGAAGTTTCCTGATAATAAAACCCACTCAGGCAGGGAGTAGGGCGGTATGTGCTCACTTCTACAAATGAACATTTTTTTTCTGTTCGCTCCAGCCCGGCTGATCACGGGGACTTACGAGGTACGTAGAGCAGCAAAACGGTCCAAAGTTACGATTCCGAATAAGCGCCTGCTCGGCCACTCCACGTTAAGCGCCCGTCCCGGAAAACCATCAACAACAGATGTGGAACTCTAATTTCACAGCCGTTGGCAGTTTAATTGAAATAACTTGGTACATTGGACTATAAAACGAAGTCATACCATGATCGAGCGACAACTCAGCCCCACATATCAGCGTACGTCCCCTTTGCTAAGCTCAGTATAGCACTTTCGAAGCCACAGTATCAGATGGCCGAAGTCGAACTGCAACTTGAACAAGACAATCACTCCCTGGGAAATAGGTTTTCTCGTTCCCAGCTACAGGACAACGTACAGCAAAATGCTACGGTCAGCCTTTAACATCGTGACATACCATCTATTGCAAGTGCTCATCTCTGTGCATCATTCTTTAGGTCCTGCCTGCTGTCGACCATGACCAAGGTCGTTGGGAGGATATACTTCCGCCATCCGGGTCCGGGAACGTTGCTGCACAAGGTGGTCCACAAGATCGGTACCCCATTCACGTCGCCCACTATGACATAGGATACTACCCCCTTCCACTACCAGGCGTGAGCAATCTCCATCCGTGCACCTTCGGGCTTCCTTCTCACTAATGACCCTGTCTTCCACAGGGTCCTGTGCTCCCACATATGTGTCACAACGTAGGAGTTGCTCAAGGCTTCCCAGCACAGCCAGAGCTTGCTATTCCCGTATGTTCTATCCTTTCTTTCCCAAATGGATGGTCAGATGTCTAACTGGATCTTCACCGCAGGAACTTGGCTACGATGCTCAGCATGTTGCACCATGTCTTGCTCAAGCCGCCTTTCCTGATCCTTCGGTTCAACATGTTCCCGTTCCCGACCAGCTAGCGACGGAGAATCTCCGACGCCTTGCAAACCGTTTCTTGCATCACCCCGAGTCACAAATCGAGGTGGTTCGTATGGAACCGGGACCCAGTGGTCGCTTCAAGGTTGTGATCTCGCTCGAAATTGCTGATTTTATGTGATGCAACGTTTCTCGTGAATCTCGTCATCACCTCTCGATGTATTAGCTTTGGAAGTACTGAGAAAGAGTTTGCGTGTCGTGTTGATGTGTGTACCTACTGTATGCATGATTCCTCTTTAGAAGAAAACAAGAAAAAAGGCCAGGTTTCTGATTTTCGTGTTCTGCTTCATGTGGAAATGTCCTGCTGCAAGATATCGTCCACCGTCGAGTTGAGCGCCGCATTGTGATCCGCCTGCGCGAAGGAGGTCAATCAAGAACACTTCGGCCTTGATGTGCGTCACAGACGATGCCTCTCCCCACAACTTTGTAAAGTCGTCGTCTCCGTTCGCGACGTGTCCAGCATTGCCAGCGGTAGTGGTGTCCGCTGCAATTGCCGCCAACGATGAGATCGACGATTCGGAGGGGATGCAAGAACGACGGCTTCTAGTTAGTGACGCCTTGATCGCGTCCACGCCCACGTTCACGTTCTGCACCACCTCCACATTGCCACCGGGCCCCGTTGTGTCGAGGATACCACTCACTACAATATAGAGATGTACAGTCTTGCCACATGTGCAGTCTAAGCCACACTTGATGGCGACTCGGTGCTCAGTAGAGACGAACTGTTTGAGAAGACCATTGCCATGCCCAAGAAAAAAAAAAGATAACTACAAGATGCTACAAGACGTGTAGGTTGAGACGGGTATGCGTCATATGACTGACTTGAGTAATGGTAAACGATGCATGCTGAAATTGGAAGAAAAGATCCAAAGTGTTTATTATTGCTTCATGCGAAAAAATCCTGCTGCAAGATATCCTCCGCCTTCAGGTTGAGTGCTGCAGTATGATCCGCTTCCGCGAGGAGGTCAACCAGGGATACTTTGGCCTCGACGTCCGCTACGGACTACGTCTTGCCTCACAGCTTTGCAAAGTCGTCGTCCCCGTCCGTGACCTGTCCCGCACTGCCAGCGGCGATAGCGGTGGTTATGGTGTCCGCTGTCGACAACGACGAGGTCGAGGACTCAGAGGAAGATATGCAAGAAAGGCTTCGAAGGACGTCCAGAATGCATCCATCTCCATCGCGTCCACGTCCACATTGCCATTGGGCCCCATGCTAGTAGTACAAGTACTAGTAAGAGTTTGCAGCTGTGAGGAGGTGCCCACGCCTGTGAAGTCGAGGGCGTCTGAGAGCGCGCCGCTGCTGCCTAAGAGTGGGCTCGATGGTGGTGGTGGCGAAGAGGGCGAAAGCGTGTCGGACCACAAGCGTTGTGCGACCGTTCCATCCTCCTCTAGCTCCTCATCGTCACCTCCGCGTCGGCTAATCTCTTCCTCCTCCTCGCCATCGTCATCATAGTCCGACGCAGCGGATAGCGAGCTCGCAGGTGTATCGAACGACACGTCGCCATCTTTTTCGTCATCTTTCTCTTCCTTGCCCGCAGCCTCGCCCATATTGTCTGCTCCCCCCGTGCCCATGCAGCGACGCAGCAGGCCGCAAGACAGTCCCAATACCGCGCCCACTCAACACGCTCTGGATCGGTGAGAGCACGAGCACGGGTTTGCCGAGCCGAAGCGTGTTCTCGTCGTTGTCGGCATCAGGCAAAAACAGCGGGCTCGATGTGGAGGGGGAGTGCTGTGCAGCCCCAGCGGACCTGCGCATCAGCGTACGCGGCACAAAGACCAGCGTGGAGTCCACCGCGGTAGGTATGAGGGTAGTGGTGGAGAGGATGTGCGGAGAATTCCCGCGGAAGCAGCCATGACGGGCGCTGCGGCTGCGGCTGCGGCGCTGACACTCGCATTCACGTTGCTGCTTCCCAATGACACCTGGCGTGGCTGTATGCCAGCCGAAGGAGGGGAGATGGAGATGGCGGCGGGGCTCAACGGGCATTTGTCCACGTGACTTGCGGCGCTGTGATCGCTACCGCGCCTGTCACGTGCATCGTAGACAGCGATTTGATTCGATTTGATTTGATTCCACAATCGTACAGAATAAAGCACAACTAGGGCAAACTACACATTCAGTTATCATCAATCGGTCTCGCAAGGCAAAGGAGCACGTGCTCCAGGCGGATCACTCGTCCTCATAAAAGTCGTCTAGCCAGATCTTCGCTTCCGCGTATTCTTCTCTCGCGTACGCAAGTGTTTTCGTGATTTTCTCGATTGCCTCTACCTCGGTGATGGCTGCAGCACCCTCCCGCAATTTTCCATAGTACTGGATATCCTCACATGAGGACTGCACCCTGGACACACCAAGCGCAGCAGATGATCCCTTGAGGAAGTGACCTAGGTCAGATAAGACTAGGAGGTTCTTTTTCACTGCACGCTAAAACGCCAGATGAGCACGTCTGGGGTGAAGGGAACGGAGTGAGAGCGCACGGAGCATTGTCCATGCCCTCGAAGGTTTTATCCGCTTGTTCATAGTACGCATCGACCATGCCTTTCGAGAACGACTTGTCATTTGGTCGTCAAGTTCGAGTATTTAGTCGAACACTTCTTGGTCGATGCACTCGCCAGGGGCGCTGTTTCCGACAGGCTTTGGGATGACAATGAGTGCGCGTAAGTGTTGGAGAGGTCGACGGGGGAAATACTCCGACACACCTTTTCCACGCTGGGTTTTGACCGGCTATCTATCCTCGTGGGGGTGTCGGCTCAGCTTGTACCAATACCTGGGATGTCTTGTGAGTTGATGGGGAAGACGAGAGAGGTGCCTGGGCACTGGGCGTGGGGCGGTGGTCGTGGATCAGGTGCGTACCCATCCAAACAGTGCCAATCTCTACAAGAACCTAGCCATTCGCCAACCAGAGCTCCCACCAATTGGTAAGGCGAGGATTGCGCGCCATATTCATGCAACTCCAGCAGCTTCGGCTCCACCTGGTCGGCAAGGTATCCATGTCCATTTCGATACAGTATTAGTTCAGACAGAAAGCGAAAAGGACAATGTTCTCTTAAGGGCCGTTCGGTAGCTCTGGTTTCGAAACCTGCGCCTGCCAAATCGAACGTCCCGGTTTCGAAAACAGCCGATTTGCCGAATTCGATTTGGCAGGCCCTAAAGGTCTGGGACAAGTCCACTGCGGTTCGTTCGATATGATTTTCTCACAGCTCATTCCTGCAGGTCGTCGTGTGGCCCAAGTCCGTGCTATTTCCTCACTTCCTGATCATCTTAGAACACCTCGGCTACTCAACAAGCTTGCATATATCGAGTGGTTTTCGCCCTTTCCCGCTCTGGGTCCTGACTCGCGACTTCACTTACACGCTCCACTCCAAACCGCAGGCCAGCTGCTGACATCATCCAGCTGACATCTCTCACTAAAGTTTGGTACCAGATATAATCCCTCTGGAACGTGGATACGGGATGACGCCTTGAGAAGTATCGAAGCTTCATATTAAACAAGTACATCCACCTCGACACTTGGTACCAGCACGAATGTCATGTATTAGGCCCATAACAGTGGTAACACTGCTTCATTATGAACTTGCAATATCATAGGATACCCAATACGGGTACATTCATTGTAGCAAACGCAACCTACGGTAACCTATCAAGCAGCCTAGCAGCGCTATGCTGACCAACGAAGCCTATCGCGGCTATATGAACGAAGCCAATCTACGGAAAAGTTCCATTTTCCTGATGGACGTTGTGGAACGCAGATGCGGTGCAGTCACGGTAATGAGCTTCCAAAAAAAACAGCAGTGCGTTATATGATGGATGATTCTACTCAATTGGGATGCGATGCTGGTAGCAGATCAGTAACTCGGCTGAAGCTTTTAGTGCAGCGTCGGTGAAAACAAGAACTGATAAAGGGTAAATTGGGTACTGGCACATTGGCAGGCATTGGAGGGCGCGCCTGTGCGCGCCACTGGCAGCAACAGGAGTGTTTGACTTGTGACTTCCCTATCTAGTCCCTGTCCTCCCTCCTCCCCCCCTATTCCAGCGCAGCGTCCTCATCAGTATGCTGCACTGCACCACTACGGCATTGGTGGGTCGATATGGCCTCCTTGAACGAGCACTGAAAACCGGAGTTTCAAAACAGAACTTCACTACGGCATTCTCGCATCATAGTTCATCGATGGATCTATCACAAAGTAAGAACGAGCGCGTCTATCCAACGTCTACCGCTTCCTTCTGCTTCGGGCCTTCGGCTCTGAAGTCCACCCAAGTAATAGAGGGCGGACGGTAATTTGACAGAGGTATTTATAATCCTTATTGATTAAAATAATTTCGACACGCTTCAACAGTGTAAAAGCGAGTCATGCAATGGCCGAGCGACAATTCAGCACGACATATCAACATAAGCTCCCTTCGCTAAGCCCAGTATAACACCTTCGAAACCACAGCATCAGATGGCCGAAGTCGAACTGCAACTTGAACAAGACAATCGCTCCCTAGGAAATAGGGCTTCTCGTTCCATTCCGCCCCAGCTACAGGATAGCGTACAACAAAATGCTACGGTCAGCCTTTAACACTGTGATATACCATCTATTACAAGTGCTTATCTCTGTGCATCATTCTTTAGGTCCTGCCCGCTGCCGACCATGGCCAAGGTCGTTGGGGGGATATACTCCCGCCAGCTGGGATCGTTGCTACACAAGGTGGACCACAAGACCCGCACCCCATTAACGTCGCCCACTATGACATGGGATACTGGCCCCCTCCACCACCACCACCACCAGGCGTGAGTAATCTCCATCCGTGCACCTTTGGGCTTGCTTCTCAATGATGACCCTGTCTCCTACCAGGGTCCTGTGCTCCCATATATGTATCACAGCGTAGGAGTTGCTCAAGGCTTCCCAGCACAGCCAGAACTTGCTATTCCCGTATGTTCTAACTTTTCTTTCCCGTATGGATGGTTAGATGTCCAACTGGATCTTTATCGCAGGAACTTGGCTACGCTGCTCAGCATGTTGCACCGGGTCCTGCCCAAGCCGCCTTTCCTGATCCTTCGGTCCAACGTGTCCCCGCTCCTGGCCAGCCGGCGGCGGAGAATCTCCGACGCCTTGCTAATCGTTTGTTGCATCACCCCGATACACAAATTGATATGATTCGCATGGAACCGGGACCCGGTGGCCGTTTCGAGGTTATGATCTCGCTCAGAATAGCCGATTTTATGTAATGCAACGTTTCTCGTCATCACCTCTCGGTGTATCAGCTTTGGGAGTACTGGGGGAGAGTTTGCGTGTCGTGTTGATACGGGTACTTACTGTATGCATAATTCCTCTTTATAAGAAAACAGAAAAAAAAACGGTCAGGTTTCTGATTTGGGTGCTCTGCTTCATATGAAAATGTCCTGCCGTCCGCCTGCGCGAAGGAGGTCAATCAAGAATGCTTCGGCCTTGATGTCCGTGCTATGGACTGCTCCACAGCTTTGTAAAGTCGTCGTCTCCGTCTGCGACGTGTCCCGCATTGCCGGTGGTAGTGGTGTCCGCTGCAATCGCTATCTACGACGAGGTCGAGGACTAGGAAAATGCGAGAACGGCGACTATTCTATTTCCATCTCCATCGCGTCCGCGTCGACGTTCTGCTCCACCTCCACAGTGCCATCGGGACCCATTGTGTCCTCGAGGATACCACTCAGTACGATATAGAGATGCACAATCTTGCCACTTGTGCAGTCTAACTCGCATTCTATGGTGACTCGGCGCTCAGTATAGACGGACTTGACTCGGACATCCGTTTCAGTTCGAGAAGATGAGAATTGAAAGGAGTACATTACCATGCCCACGAAGGGGGGGGGCACAAAAACAACAATTGTAATATGCTATGTACAGTACAAGCTGTGTAGGTTGAGACGGGTATACGTTATGATTGACTTTGTGCGGTGGTTGACCAACAACGCGGAATAAGAGGGAAATATGTTTTGATACCGCTTCGTGATACCGCTTCGATATTACGATTTTAATTAGCCAGTCGTTTCAAAATGTCACTAACCTGTTTACCATTCAGGGATAAATAACTGGGATGGGTCCAAAGTTGGGGATCAACAATTATACATATAACTACATCACCATGCCACATATTGAGGCAATCGGATGCGTATATACTGCTGTACATAGTGTTGCCGCCAGTCCAAGTTGACACCGGTGTGACTTGTACACCGCTTGGAAGTACTATCACGTGTGGTGGGTTGCAAACTGGGGGGGAGTTGCAAAATACGGTTTTTAAGCAATCGGAAGGTCTTCTGAGCTGATCCTTCTTTTCTGCAATAGACTAGATGGTAATATTTGAAGGATCTCACAAGAAAATAGGAGGATGGAATGTTTTTGCCTTGCGATTTCGTGATCATTGTGCAAAGATGTTCAAATTCAGAGGAAAGTGGTCTTGGCTGAACCTGGTATTGCACCCCACGGCGCAGGGTCTTCAGTACATAATTAAGCTATTCTACTCAACCATCTTTTGAAATCTCAGGTCACCCAGTATATTTGCAATGAAGATACGAAGAAATCAGTGGATTTGCGTGACATTCCTCTCCCAGAATTACCTTGCTGTAAAGCAAGGTCTCTTGCATGTAAAAAATCTCCTTTTTTGGGTATAGATCGTGTGTGACGCCATCACGCAGTGACAGTGACACCGGAAGACCCGTTTCGTCCACTGGAGGATCCGGTGGACGAAACCGGTTGATCATGCATCGATCATGTGTCGCATTTCGCAGTCTGGTATATCATGTGCGGGCCTCGATTTGGATCTGCGGAAAAGGCTTGTGAACATCGCTGCGCCTTCGTGTATCTGAAAGTCCTCAAGTGTTCATCGCCAAGTTAACGATGCGATGGACATGGCGCGCCAGGCTTGAAATGCGGCTAATCGTACGCAGACAGGGACGATCCGGAGACTTGGCCACCCCGGTTTCGTCCACCGGGAGAATGAAACTGGAAGGACATCACGGTCCTGGGGACTTCAAATGCATGTTTAGTTATCGCAGAATGAGGTGCGTAATATCGTGCGACAAGTTGGACATCGCACGCCAACATACTATGGTGATGAAGGCGGTCTCGTTGGGACTACAATAAGTGGGCGGGTGTGCTAGGAAAGCCGGCCATCGGCGCTGCTGTCGAAAGCGAAGGGTGTGCCAACGACACAGCAATTCGACTCTACCTTGAAATTAAGCAAATATCAGAAGCAATTCGCTCCATCACCGTCTCATAGGCATAATGACCATCCAAGAAACTTGAATGGTTGAAGTAATGGTATTAAAAAAAAATAGCGGCCATAAGGGCACGCGAGGGGGAACTACAAGGTAGGTACATGGCCCTGTCCCCAAACTAAGCGTGCGATCTGCGGGCGCACGTGCGTGCGGTGTGCGGTGTGCAGCGTGCAGGCGTCGTGCGGGCGTCGTGAAGGCGTGCGGACGGCGTGCGGGCGTGCGGGCGTCGTGCGGGCGTCGTGTGGCCGTGCGGGTGTCGAGCAGCCATGCG